>JAUTXW010003843.1:0-63414 GCA_030620095.1 Kuschelorhynchus macadamiae | reverse complement strand
AAAAAATAATTCATTCCCCTTTTTTTGTAATAAATAATATCGATCAACGCAAAGTTGTTTGCAAACAAACATTTATGAGTCTTTATGCATTATCCATGAGTTTAACGTTTAAGCACTATTAGTCGCAGCAGGAAAATCGCCTCATGACGTGAGGGAAAACATAATACAAGACCTCATGTTTTGTCGCCGAATATATTAGTCAAGATTAAAGAACACATCGAACCTTTCCCAAAGAAACAAACACATTATAGTTCAAACATAATCTTTTACTTAGATGCAACCCTAAACGTAAGGCAATATATTCCCTTTTTCTTAAAATTATCGAATTAACAAATAAAGTAAAATATGAATATTACTTAAAATATTTTGAGGAAAACTCTCAGCTTCGAATTTGGGCGACCGTAAGTAGATGTCTGTTCTACTTGCGAACTAGGCACTAAACTAAGAAATCCTAATCTCAATGACACCCGTTAAGCGGGTATTGGCAGCTAAAATGATGGTTCATAAGGCGTGCCCAAAATTTTATAATAAGTTACCAAGAAGTTCAAAAGTTATGTAAAGACAACCCGCAAGTGGCTGGAATCTCATTTCATTAATAGAACCTACCCCTTCCCAATATTCCCGTACAGGAAATATTTTATTACAGACAGCTATTGGTATACTTATTTGAGATTCACAATCTAAGGGACTCGAGTGGATATTTTTATACCTATCACGAAGGGAAGGCTAAAAAGACCTGAAGTTCGAGAACTGCCTATTTTTCCAGGCGGTGCCCTGGGCAAGAACCAGAAGCAATACTATGGTTCGATTTTTGTTAGCTCTTCAGGGAAACCGGACGTTTTTCAAGCTTTATCATTACTTCCCTATCCGAGGGCACTCGTTTCTTCCATGTGGTCACTACTTCCGGAACGTTAAAAAGTGTAGTCAAAAAGCATGACAGAGTTTATGTCTCGGAACAATATGAAGACATGATTTTGAGAATTTTGAGCCAACCCATTTCCAGTTTAAAAAGGTCTCTTACCGGGATATTACTGATTACAAAAACTGGTGGCCACGGTATTGCAAAAAATCCTGCAAGCTAGTCGAAGCTGAAAACAAACAAGTCTTTACAGTTTCAAAATATGGGAATTCTTTCATGGTTCCACAACTCCAGGATATGTAAAAGTTTCTGAGTTCATTGGTGGTGCAATTTCCTACACATTTAGGCTTGTTAAACTGAACGTAAAGCCAGAACTTCCAAATGGCAAGGCTTACTCCGAAGTAACCTATCAACGATAAAAAAAATTCCAGACTTAAAAAAGTTTATACAATATGTTTAGTGGTTAGTTACAAATGTCAAATAAAAACTTTTTTCATACCTTCTACCTGGTCTTTCAATATCCTTCATCTTTTACAGAATGAAAATACAAAAGAAAGGAATAGAATTGAAAAGGAATAAACAATAACATACAATAAAAAACAAAAAAATTAATTTATAAAATTAAAAAGCTCAAGTGAGTGGAAGAACAGTCCAAAACTTTTTTTTTTAAAGGCTCCTATTTCTTATTAAAAAATAAATCTTATTTTACTATAAAATAACGCCAAAGTGTCTAAGGAATAACTTACCTATGGACACCAACACAAAATTCTCCATAGTTTTTGAAATAAACAGTTCTTTTCGTCTCCTGAAAAATTTACTTTTCTGCACTAGGACCGTTCTTCCACTCACCAATTCATTTATAACGAAGGAACTTCCGGGTAAAGAAAATTTACCGATTTTTTTTTATTTATGATGAATTACCCATTCCTTTATATTTCATATTTATTCTATAATGCATATTAATGACTAAAGTGATTTTTTCAGTGATAAATATGTAAGATTGTTGAAAAAATGGAAATACTCTTTTCATCACAAATAATATAAGAAAAATGTCATAGTTCAAAAATTCCTGTTATACCTACAAAAACCGTAGATTATGTTTTCTGTTTGTTAACTTAAATTTGTTTTTCTTTTATATAGATGAATAATATATTCTTATTACATATTCGAAAGGAAAAACATAAATACCTCTCTGTCCCATCTACTGTTCCAGCTTAACGCAAAAATGAAACTAATAACTTTGCGTTAATCTTTTATTTTCAATATGCAAACTTCAAAATTGTAAAGCCATTTTATATTTATATTTTTTTTATTTATGACGAATTACCTCACGTTTTTTATAATACACGTTTATTGTTTAACGTATAATAGTAACTAAAGTGATTTGTTTTTTCATAGTAAGATCTGAAAAAAATACTCCAAAAATTACAGAAATTACAGACATATTATAAGTTTTGGACGTCCATTCAATTTGATATTTAAAATTCTTTTTATGAAGGTATATAATATATTCTTATCCTAGTATATATCCTAATTACATATTTAAATACATCTCTGTCTGATCGACCCCTTCACGTTAAGCTAGTACGAAACTTAATCCTCTGAATGCTGAGCTGGGAAGCGCAGTATGCAATTCGCAATATTCTGCTTTTGTAGAAAGAGATTTAGCTAAAGGTAAGCTGTATGAAGCTACTGAGCCAGTTTAATTTAAAACTTTTGATATGTTTGCTTGTCGCTTACACGACAAAGGTAAGCGAACGTTGAGTAAAGAGCCGCATGTCAGGACGAAATGGCATATGTAGAGGAACCTAATGTATTCACATATGACGAATGTTAGCCAAACTTCCACATCGAAATCTTTTTAACTATATTTGTCACTTGTTTTCCATCCATACACAAATTAAGAAAAGGCGAAGGTTCGTGTACGTTTGGCATGTCGTCCGGATGTGGAGTAAGCTTATGTCGAACATTTGCCAAACGTGGTTTTAACGTTTTACAAGTGGAGGTTTCAATACTTTTTTCCATTCGCAAACTTCAATTTCAATCTACTATGTTTGCTATGCTCCACATACGGTTCAATAAACCTGTTTGAGTATGTGTGGTATGCGTTTCCATCTACCTTTACGACACGACAAACTGTCCCGTGACGGTATTTCTCCCACGATCGCTATGTTGTGTGAATATCGCCAAGCACTTCTGGGACGTTTGCCTACATGCTCTTATCACGTAATTTGCCGTAGCCTGCTCCTTTATTTTTTTCGTCCGTCTGTAAAGTACGTATTATTAGCGGTTTCATTTTCATCATTTATGTCACCGAATAAATATACTAACCAGAATGCCGATATAAGTTTTTTCGACAAGCCAGCGGCTGCATATTTTTTTATTGCGGCAAAATATGTTGGGTTATTACAATACTACTGAAAGTAGATCATTTCTATATGAAGTCAGTTTGTATATGAGGTATACATATTAATTGTCAAACCAATTTCAATTTATTTATGACTATCACAGAAGGTTATAATCATTTGCTTTAATAAAGGGTATACTGGTAAACTTTTATTTTGCTCATTTCCCAAAGAGGAAAAAAACTTAATAAATATGTTTGATATTTATTATTTTTTAAAAAGAAAGCTAGCTACGTTCGTTTAAAAGTGCTTATTTAAAGTAGTACAATTGTTAAATATTACAGGAAAAATAAAGCATTCTAAAATGAATATGGCATATATTTAATGGAAATTAGGAATCTATAGCGTTTTTTTTTATTTTAATTTTGCAGGGCGTATAAAAATAAGTATTTTTGAATATTGCGTCACACCCGAGTTAATGTTAGTTTTCTTCTGCGTACAGCTGCTTGACATTTACTAAAATATTAATGTGGTACTGATACTGATCCATATTTCTATTTATCCTATAGAGAGAATCTATACCATACCATGGAACGCAGTCCCATTAGTTAATTGAACCACCTCCAAACTTTACTGTTTTTATAGTATAACAACCATCAAACTCTTTATTAGGTGGACGCCAATAAAACCTTTCAATCAGAATCAAATGTATTTATCTTTGTTTAATCTGACCATAATACTTGCTTCCATTTCATTGATATTCCCAGCAAGACCTGGCAAATTTCAATCGACTTCTTGCATTCATTTTCGGATAAATAGGGTTTCTTTCTTGGAACATGGAATGGTACCCAACACTTCTAACACTGAGTTATCTAGGCTTTTCGGTAATTTTTTTCTTCCAAATGTGTGTGAGTGCCTTAGAAATACAAACAATACGACGATGTGTTTCTGCACTAGTTTTTCTAGGATTTCACTTCCTAAGAACATTTTCAACTCTCCCATGTATATATTACATATTGAATAGCATTAAAGTCCGCTTTTTTCGAACGATTTACCATCTGAGCAAGGTATTTTTACGAATGACCTGGCCTACGCAAGTGTATCATAATTTCTTTCACTTTCGTTACAACTTTTTCATGAACCCATACACGAGCGACACTAAATAAAAGAGTAAAGAAAATCAGCTGTAAGTGACAGTTTTCAATTCAAACAAACCTACTTGATTATTTCTACGTTAAAGTTATTGTTTTGAAAATTTAGCTTTTTTAAATTAGGTAGAAAAATAAATTGTTTAAACTGCATCCAGTGTTAATGTATTCAAAAACGACAAACAATATTTGAAAATAGTATAGGTAATACCAATAATAATTGACATAATATTTTAATTCCGATAATATAACACAATAAAATAAATGCCAGCTATTGTTTCCAATTAACATGCCACCACTGTATATTAAGGTACAAAACGACGATATATTTTGTCCTAAGTTCAACCGTTTAATCGTTTAGCCATTGCAGCAGTTTAAAGTATCAAAACTGGTAATTTTCAGTTAGCACTTTCTCGAAAAATCTAAAATTTACGCAACGGACATTAAACCTAAAATATGTCTAAAACTTTTTGATTAATTGAAAAATGTTATGCCCCTATAAAGGTTAGTTAATAGTTTTCGTACCGTGGCACTTTTTTGAACCACTTTGTAAAGTCGAAACTAATTTCATTTTGCAGCCTTGAATAAATAATTCATTTTTATCTCTTGGTGCACATACAATATTGAACTTCGTCTAAACGGTCTTCCTGATATATTTTTCTATTATACAAAATATGTTGGATTCACCACTTTTGAAAGCATGTTACCTATAACGTAAAGATGTAAAAACATATACCAATGCAATGGTATCAAAAATTGTCTGCCCCAAAATGTTTACAAATTCTAAGTACGGGCCTTATAAACGGAACGATTTAATTAATGCGCTGGCTGGGTGAGAACAAAGACAATATCGGGGACTTGATCTTCTGGTTTATTTATTCTACAGTTGCGTATGAAGTTTGTTAAATATGAACTGAAAAGTCCTCCGTGTATTACCAGATGAGCTATATTATATTAAAATTTAAAAGAAAATCAACGCATAATTGAATAAATTATTTATTTTAATTTTGAACAATGTTTTTGATACATTTTTAAATATATTTTTTATAACGCTCTACAGTTTAACAGTAGAAAACTATTCCCTATGTTACAAAATTTTCCTTCAAATAATGAGCAGATAACAATGTGACACATGCAGAAATCTAAAGTAATTAATATTTTAGTTTAAAATTTTACATCCTAATTTGCCTAGATTCTTACAGTTTATTGCCACTTAGTAGTAAAATCACGATTTATAATTTTAAATAAGAATTAAAGAAGATTTACCAAAAATGTTCTGAGTAGAAACATTATACGTTTATTTGACTAGTGCAATAATTTAGATTAAAAAGTGAGTTGTTAATTAAAATATATTTTTATTCTGGGCAGTTATAAAAATTGCATAAAAATCGTTTTTGGTAATTCTACCTTGAAGGCAAAAAACTATGTTATGATTCTAAAAAGTTTTAACCTACATTAAATCTATGTTAGATTGGCGTCGAAAGTAGCAGTATAATTATTAATAGTATTATAAATATTTAAAAGTAGAAAATAAGTGGATCTCCCACGTAATGGGTAGTTAGTTATTATTTCCTAATATACACAATTCATATTTTTTTACCTGATTTTTTGTTTTAAAGTGGGCTAAAAGACTATACAGTAACAGTACAACATTAATACAGTTAAAACAATTAAAATATTTTTCAAGTAAAAAGTTATTTAAATATTTAAATAACTAACTTCGTATGATTTATACTGCAGTATATTAAACAAAACTGCTGCTCATGATAAGTTTGCTTCTTTTTTAAGGTAAACTTGAAATTAAATAATTCGAAAATCAAAAGAGGTATCGGCCAGTTGCTTAACTACAGATGTACCCCCCACCCCCGCAGCTTCCAATCAATAAAGGGCCCACTATATGCTCTTCACGACAAAAACAACTTAAACAACAGGGCAGGCAAATAACTAGCATAAGTGGGCCTTCTCGCGTTGCGGGGGTTGGCGGGGGTGTCGACAGATCATTTAATAGAAACTCTTTGTAAATGAACTAGTGTCAAAAATATTTTTCTAATTGATTCGGATCCATAATTAATACAGAGTGTATAAGAAAAACATGATTTTTTCTACAATATTCATAATTACCAATATTTTTTACTAAAACATATACTCTATCAATTCTTCTTCTAAAGTTATGTAGAATTTAGTTCGACCCAAATCTCCTTTTTTTTTACAGTGGCGTGCATAGTTTTGAAATGTACGCGGTTCCTCAACATCTGTGCTCTGTAAGGATTAGAACTGTTTTTTAATTAAACAAATAGATAAATACTAGTTTTCTTCCACAAACAGAATAAGTAAATTATGTTCTCGGAACGATTTTGCAACTTTTTCAAAAAGTTTGTCATAGGCATAGATAATTTTTATTAATTGAGAATGTTTTGTTTAAAGAATGTTTAAACACAGAAGGTTTATAGTTGCATCTACACTTTTAAGATATCATAGTTTTTATATAGATGGTGTTCGGTTTAAGAGCGAACCCTTTAAGTCTATAGTAAAATAGGGCGTAAATTAGTTTATATCTAAAACCCTGGAATATGATTTATCCCATGAAAATATAAAAAGATTTCATATGAACAGGCTTTGCCAAACACTAGTTTTCTGAGATACAGGTTATTTTGTAATTTGGTACACGTTATATCTATATTATGACTTATATCAGTAAAGCGACTAAGTAAATGTTTTAAAAATCTGCGGGGGTGATATCTCTTTTTCGGATTTTACTGCGACGATCACTGGCAATTTTAACAACAAAATCTAATTTCACATTTTCTGTTGTAACTTTTTGGTCTTTTAGATTTAATCGATATTTTTCACCATTTAATAATTATTTAAATTGAAATTGAACAATTTTCCCACTTCCCGTATGCATTATGACTAACAAATTAGCTATGTATGTACAGGGTGACGCACGTAAGATAACCGACTACTTTATCCGGAGAACTATATAAGTTACGAAAAAAAAGTTAATATAAAAGTTTATTGCTGTAAAAACGAAATTTTATTTTATAATAATATCAACTTCGTTATTTTAAATGAGGCAACCTGTATATCTTTACATTTTTCAATTCTCCAATAAATTCTCTTTAGCTACATTTCATGCTCAAGGAAGTTCAAAATATCAACTTCCTGTTTAACCGGTTGATATTCGTTTATATATATTTACAATCTAAGATAGGAGAATGCAAACCGTTTTGTTATAAATCAAACGGTTTAGATTCTATAGCTGGTTAAATTGCTCAAAATGTCAAATTTCAAATGTCAATATCACGAAAACAAATAAATTTGGCTATAGGACTATTGCATTAAATGTAATTAGAATTCATTGTAGAGTTTAAAATGTATAAATATATATCCCATTTAAAATAACGAAGTTCATAGTGACCCAAGGGAAATGACTCACCATTTATATACCAAAATATTATAAAATAAAACTTCGCTTTACGGTAATAAAATTTATATTTAACTTTTTCTCGTGACTTCTATAGTTTTCCAGATAAGGCAACCAGTTGGTTATTTTACGAGCGCGATCCTGTTCAGATATTTTGCTACATAACTTCTGAATCGTGCAGAATATCATTATATACCAAAAAGTTATAGAATAAAATGGGAAATTTGACTTATAGAAATGACCAGTAACGTCGCAGTAAAAAGTTCGGGAGGGTTAGAAGGGTCAAAATCCGAAAAAAAGAACACCCTGTAGAATTTTTAAAAACTATTTAGTCGCTTTATTAACATTGGTCATAATAAAACGTGCACCAATTTTGATTTAAAAATATTTTAAAATGTACGAAGTATATCAAAAAACTAAAAAAAAATATATTAACAATTTAGTAACCTAATCTCGAAAATGAAGCATTTGCGAACCCCTTCTATGTGTCCTTTTTATCAGATTTTTCATGAGATAAATTATATCTTCTAGAGTTTTAGGCATACATTAATTTCCGCATTTATTTTATTACAGACTTAAAATGTTCTCTTTTAAACCGAAACCAAGTGTCTAAAAGATAACTATCTTAAAACTACGCGTGCAATTAACAACTTATGTATTTAAATGTTTAAAACATAATTTAAATAAATCAACTCTATGCACGACACTGTAGAAAAATTGGCTGGAATTGAAGAAAAACACAATAATTTTGAAAAAATAATTTACAGAGTTATACTTAATTAGTTATAAATAAATGTGTAAAAGGGATTTTTGAAAAAAAGGAAAACTAAAAAAAATCGAGGTAAATCAAAAAACAAAACATATATACAAAAACTGAAAAACTTGTGTTTTTTTTTTGAGTTCTCTTGAAAATTATATTAAAATAAAAATTTGAAACCATTTTGTAGAAACCTGTTAATCATGAATATTGGAGAAAAACTCATGATTTTCTTATACATCCTGAATAAAACAATTCACTTATTAATTTAGAAAAAAAATTGATACTAGTTTATTCAAAAATGTGTTCTTATGCTAGCAAACGAATCTCTTTGTTTTCGAAATATTTTACTTTAAATTTACCCTAAAAAAACTAGTGATCTACTTATTATAAGCAGCAGTTTCGATAAGATGGTATCTAAACAGACTCGGACTGGACAGGGCGGCAAGGTAGTAATACATGTTTGTATGAAATTTTCAAAATCTTGATCGAAGTAAAAAAAAATACATTTTTTTATTATTAAACTTGGACTCCCCCAACAAAGTAATATTATTGCAGGCAGATAAAAAGTAAAGTTGTTACTTGCCAAAACTGACTGCCAATTTTCGAGCCACAGTCAAAAGCTAGCTTCTAGAGATGATCTAAAGCAAAAACTGGACTTTTTGCAAATCAAATAACTCCAAATTTTACTTTAAACTCTTCTTCTAATTTCCTGCTCAATACCCTTTTATCATACAAAATGGAATATAGCAGTAAGGTTAATATCGGCTGCAGATCTTTTTGCCTTCGTAACTCAAATTCTCAAGTAGAATAAATTCAAGGAAGTAGTTCTATGGACGATCCCAGGTTATTTTTGTAAAGATATCCAAAGCTTTTGATCAAGTCTTCTTAACTAACAAACTCTACGGTCTAGGATCTTCCTCCAAAACCTTGTGCATGAATAGCTAGTTTTCTTTCTTCGATTCGAGATATTTCTTTAATGATTGCTGGAAACATGCTTAGAACTTCTACAAAATCCACGTAGATTTTTTTTTCGGTTTTATATTGGCATATATCTTATACATCAATCACATCAATACCCTGCTTTGTTTCACTATTAATCTAGTAATCCTTCATAGCTACAGAGGCCATAGCATACGCCACTCCACTTAAACATAACCTCTCTCCCAGATTGAAAAGCGAGATGAAGAGTAAATTCCTCGTTTTATCTCGAGATCTCCAAAATGAGGTATAGTCAACCTTATATACGCAATCTTCAAAATCTCTCTACGATATAGAACTGAATAACTTGTACTGGGTGAAGCATAAAGATTCAGTATATGTAAAATTTATAGAGATCAATCTTCATATAAAGAAAACTTTATGGTTAAAGTGCCTTCTTTATAGGCTTATATGTAGAATTTATTGGCACAAGTACTTTACCATGCGGTTTTATATGTGAAATTATACAAGTTTGATAAAAATGTAAGATTGTCAATTTTTATGCTTTTGTTAGACTTGGCTGTCAGGGAAATATGGGCCTTGACTTTCTGTCATCCCTTATTTGTTTAAGGGTTAACATACGCCAAAAAAAACATTTCCTCTAGTACCTACCTAAAATTACTTTTAATTTAACTTTATTATGGAAGTAACGCCCTAATTAGTACGGATAGTTTGCAGGTTTTTACAGTTTTTTTTAAATTTATGATCATTCATTTCTCAACTAAAATAACATATTTTATTATTTGCTGGTAAGATGCTAAATCATTCCAGTCCGACTCTGCGTCTAATATTATGTATCGACTGAATTTTTTCTAATTCTAAAATAACCTAAATCACCAAGGTTATTTTTGTCTTAAAGTTAAATATTCCTCTTCTAAAATATTTATTGTATTAAGACTTAATTAAATAGACTCAAATAATCCGGTATTTATAAGTCGCCAAGCTGAACTTAATATCTATAAAGCTAAAAAGTTGTTCATATACTGAAGAAATATCAGGGTAGGAGTGGAGTAAAAACGTTAACTACCTTCTATACATGTGACCTTGTGTTTTACTTTTTTGATTTATGGTTAATTTTATAGTTTATAGTTATGTGACTTGTGTAGAGGTAGATTCAAAAATATATACAGAACATTTAATAGCGAATTCTAAAACAAAAAGAAAAAACAATATTTAAAAATACAAAAGCAAAGTTTTGTCTGTGACAAAATTTTTCCCGTTGATTTTTTTATTATCTGTGAATCTTCTGTTTACGGTAAAATAGTAAGCTACAGATTATTTTACTTAATTGTCAAATAAAACTCCACCAAAGTGGTTTCCTATGGTTTTTACAGGAGACGAGAATTAAGAACTGTTTTTGAACAAGAATGAAGCGGTCCATGTACATGGGTCCATAAAGACTTAATTTTTAAGATATCGGGTGTTAAAAGAATATTTTTTAATTTGGTTTTTCTTCTGTATATTTAAACCAGGTTATTAGATTGGAATGAAAGTAGGTATAGTAAGAACGTATATAGAAGTACATTTTCATATGATATATTTTTCTCAGTATTGCTGACCAGTGGTGAACAAACGAGTAATATTGTGCATTTTTCACCGTTTTAAGGCAATCACTTTTTTATGATGGATACTCTTAGTTTAAGTCAACAAATGCAACCATTTACCAACTATTTCAATTTCAAATAATTTATTTTGTCTTAAAAGAGGAACGTTTAACATTAAAGGCAATCGTAATTGTTACAAATATCAAAAATAATAATCACTTGCTAGGCTTTAATACTTTTACTTGAATTTTGAGCTCATTTTAATAATGTTCGGCATCATTTGTAATCAAAATATCTCGGTTACGGTTGGATTTATCGACTTAAACGAAGAGTATAATTTTTAACAGAAATAATTAGAAAATAAGTGAAACATATTAAATTGTCATTAATAAACATTACAAAAATGTCTCCAAATAATTGTGGGAAAAGGCATAATCTTACTGTTTTGTACGCCACTGTTTGGTAACACTGACAAGAATGTATTATAAAAAAATGTATTTCTGTACGTGCCCTGACTATACCGAATTTCTTTCCGATATAATAATCCAATTTGAATACACAGGAAAAAACAAACCAAAAAAAGATTCTTTATCATCCGTTTTTCTTCCACTACATTTAATTATAAAGATAAATATTTGAAACAAAATAAAATAAATTCTGTCAAAATTCTGATTTTTGACACTTTTTAGTGCGAATAAAAAACTCCGTCAATCTGTCTATCTATTCGCAGCATAGATAAAAACTACTTATCATATTGACTTGAAATTTTAAAATGAAATGGTAACATTTTGATATAAATCCAATATAACGAAACCCAAATGCCGGCCTAGAGCAATGTTAAAAAAATTATTGCTAAAAACTACTCATCCAATTTACTTGATATTTTGCACAACAATCAAGTATTAAGTAAAAATAAACTAGTAAAATTTTGGTACGAATTCAAGATGGCAAAACAAAATGGCGGCTTAATAAAATATTTAAAAGATCAGCCTAGAAAAACTACTTATTAATTGTTTTTAAATTTTGTGCAAGGATTAAGTATAATATAGAGATGAACTGGTAAACTTGTGATACAAATTCAAGATGGCTGAACAAAATGGAGGTCCAAAAATATTTATAACCCGGAAAAAATCACTCTCCCAGGTTTCCTCTCTGTTTAGCGTCTCTAGATGGCAAAAAACATGACTTCTCATTCCGTCGGTCGGTCTGTCCGTTGGTGCACAGCTTAAAACTACTAACCCGAATAAACTCAAATTTTGGTCAAAAACTAAAGTTTATGTGGAAATGACCTAGTAGCATTTTGGTAAAAATCCGACAAGTCAGAACAAATTGGCGTAAAAACATTATTACTATAAAACTAATTATCCAATTTTCCTCAAATTTACCACGAAAATCAAGTATTATATAAATGAACTGGTATCATTTTGGTACGAATCCAAGATGGCAGTTAAACAAAATATTTAAAAAAACAGCCAGAAAAAACATTGATAGATTAATTTCATATTTTCTGGATAATAAACTAGTAAAATTGTGGTACGAATTCAAGATGGCGAAACAAAATAACGGCCAAAAAATCTTCTTATTCAATTGTGTACAAAAATTAAATGTGATATAGGGATAAACTGATACGAATACAAGATGACGGAACAAAATGGGGGTTTTAAAAAATCAGTGTAAAAACTACTTATTAAATTTATTTTAAATTATGCCTTAAAACTAAGATATATATGTTGAAATTGGCAAAATATTGATACGAATCTAATATGGTGGAACAAAATGACACCCAATAAAAATGTTTGAAAAGACAGTATATGTATATGTGATACTAAATGACTATGTGTGAATCTAAATTGGTTCGCTATTCCTAAAAAAAGAAAATAAGCATAACAAGAGAAGTTCGGGGTTAAAAAAACGATTTTTTTTGTTGTTATATAAGGTAAAACGCAAAAAGTCGTCTTTGTTTGTTCGAATCGATCTAATTAAAACCGCTATACTAATGCTTTTGTCAAGTCCATTTTTCTTCGTCCCCGAGGGGATATCTTGAAAATAAAGCCGTTTTGGACCTACGTTTATATGTCATTTTTGTAATATTATTTTATTATTATTATTATTATTGTAATATATACTTGTCTATGTAACAAAAAAATTAACATATAAAGGATACAAAAATAAAGATTCAAATAGAAAATTTAAAGCTTGCCATCATCAAATTCAGAGGCGTATAATTAAAAAAGATATTCTTAAAAATTTACAACCCGATTTAAAAACTAAAGAGATGATTGAAGATTTAAAAAATGTTCTATTTAAAAAAAAACTAACATCACAATTTCAGTTGAAATATTTTAGAATATGTTATGATGCGTGCCACCGGTAACGATAAAAAAAAATCGTACCCATTAAAATCTATTGCGGTACAAGTGTAGAACAAAATTCAAAGTTTTAAAATATTCAGGGTATTAACAGTATTACTCAAAAATTAACAACAACCTTAAATTTTTGAGACCGATTCGTGACAATAAAAAATAATAACATTTTTTACAGTAATACTTTTCGATAATGTTGTCCGTAAAATGAATTATAGAGAGTGTGGGCGAAATAAAAATATAGAAGTTAGTATAACACATTTTCATTTAAGAATTCATTCATTAAATACTCTTTACCTACTTTAACAAATAATAAAATCACTGTTTAACTGGTACCTAGTGATACCAGGCAGGTTCTTTATAAACAATACGTTATTCTTCTGAAAAAGGTAATAATCAGCCTAAGTTAAAGAGTAAATTCATTGTACTACAAATGCCAAAACACTTATCGTCGGAAAAATTAGGCCGAAACTTTCTTTTCTCCTTAAAACAGACACATCACAAACTGACTTTCTTAAAATAATATACATATGTTTTACTTACTTAAATAAAACACAATTAACTAATGGCAAATATCACTTTTTTCGTTTTATAAGTTCAAACAACAGCAGCAATCAAAATTCTTAGTTCAAAATACAAGAGTTCTAACCACACTACACCACAACTTGTTACGTTCTGGACCCGCGTTTCGTTAACCAAGTTAGCATCATCAGCAGATAGATATAATAAGTTTATATCATCTGCTGATGATGCTAACTTGGTTAGCGAAACGCACGTCCAGAACAAAAACAAGTTGTGGTGTAGTGTGGTTAGAACTCTTGTATTTTGAACTTCCACCACAGGTTCCAGTGTTAGGACTTAAAATTCTTAGTGCCAAATTCATACTAGATAAAAAAGTTTACCTTTTATGTTTAACACATTAACACATTTTGTACAATAAATCAATTTTTTGAAATACTTATTTAGTTTCTACCAGGAAAACGGTTGTAAAAAGTCTATACATTTTTGATATTGGCAGCCTTTGAGAAGCCTTTAATCAAATATTTTACATGTTGAAATGAAGACTATTTCTAGTTCTTTCCAAAAAAGTAGAAGTAAATCAAGCACCTCATATTCTCACAAAATGATTCAGCAGTAAAGAAGATATTTTCATTCTAAGTAAGTAATTTTTTATTTTAAATATTTATTTTTATAATTTGAATGTAAGGAAAAAGGCGATTATATTCAAAGAAAATGAAGTAATTACGAAAACTTTTTAATAAAAACAAATTAATTCTAATTAACACTGTTATATTTTTAAATAATATAATCTTTATTTCACGTTCAAACAGTTAATTATAATAATTTTTAGTGAAAAAAATATTTAAAGATTTATTTTATTTAAAAATAATACGTCATTAATTAAATTTTTTGTGGTTAAAAAGACACTTTTGTAATAGTTAGGTTTTCTATTTGAGTATAATCGCTTCTTTTTCACTATATTTAATCATAAAAATAAATATTTGACACAAAATAAAATACATTTTGTCAAAATTCTGATTGTTCATGAAATAAGGAATTAAACAGAATTTTCTATTTAAATTATGAAAAGAATAAAAAGACCTACATTTAAAAAAGTAAAACACGTAATTTGACCGGTTTGAACAAAAACTTCAGAACTAAATTGTTTTTGTGAATATATTAGAGAAAACTATGTTTGTTATTTTTTTGTAGGTTATTTATCGGAAAAGGACATCTGAAACCAACACAGTGTTATCCAAAATTTGAAAGCAAAGACATTGCTTTTTTTCCTCAAATCGAACCAATTAAAGCCGCTATATTTATGCTTTTTCCGAGGGAGAAGAGTAGAGATTGACTATACTAAAAAATGTTTAATTGTATAGAAATATCTAAATATCTGATGTTTCAACCTACATACTCAATAGCTATTTGTTTTTTACATACCCTTTTTCGTGTTTTAATCTTGTTAACTGTTTGTTTAATTTTATATTATTTCAATAACTTATTTTTATATATTTACGTTTATTTTATTTTTTTATTTATACATGTTTTGCATTATTGCGAATACTCTAAAAATGGGTATACTACAGTCTGAAAACAGAGGTTTTTACTTCTTTTTTCCAACTAGTTTTTCTACCATGGGAGTATTTAGTTTTAATTTTGGATATTTTGAGACTTTCACAAATAACATAAATGTGCAGTAACATGGACTAATAAGTTTGACGCCTTCTGATTGTTTTTTGTTGGGATTAAAGTTCTACATCGATTTCATGTGGAGTCTAGAATAACATCATAACGAAATCTGAAAGCGCCATACGTCGAATTAAATATGGTAAAATTAGATTACAGTTAATCGATTTAAGCTGATAGTCCTAAAACTTAGACGCAATAATATTTTGTCAGGAATGTAGCATAGTTTCTGTTTACTTATACGTAAAAAAAGTGATATTATTCCAGTTACATCAGCACGAAGATATAGAAATATATTATTACTGTATACCAAATTTTTAATGTCTACTATAAAAAGTCTTGTGAAGTTTTGATTGTAACATCGACGGCAAATATTAGTAAACCGCACTAACCATAAATCTAGATCTACAATATGTAATATACAAGACAAAATAAGAAAAACAATTAAAAAATAACGATATGGGGTAAGGAATTAATGAAACTATGGTTTTGGAAAATATCTAATTTTGCAAATAAACTATTAAATGTTTTAAATCACACTTTTACATTGTAGAATTTATTGATAACACCTGAATTTACATATTCCAAGAATATTTAGGCAACGAAGCAAAGTATTGAAAAATGATTTCGGTGAGTTCTTTTCTTAGTTTATGGAATAATGTTCTAAACCAGTACAATTATTTTTCGAGGAACAAGTATGTTTGCATTATATATTTACTTTTATTCTTTTGAAAAAAACAGATTTTTTAGAACGATAGATATATATTAGTATTTTTTAATTCGGACTATTTCGTTTTTTCTTCTTTAAATCAACAAATATTTATTCGCAAACCTTAAATAATTTTTGGCAAAAGACTTTACCGGGTTTAAAACATATTTGTATTAAAATCCTCGATTTTATAACTACAAATCTAATAAAGTTTAGTATATTGTTCATGAAAAGAAAAATTAACTGACTAAAAATAAAAAAGATCTGTGCTTAGTTTTATAGTGATAAAAAAACCAACGACCAAATTACAGTAATTTCGGTATAGATGCAGGTTCTGCTTGTTGGTAAATGTGTCTCGTAATTTGCAAACTAATAGCCAACTGGACCTTAATTTAAATAACTGCTCGATATATTGGAGGGGGTATCGCTCCCCCACTTAGTGGCGCCCCTGTTTCCAACGTGAAGAGCAAACCCCCCTTTTTTAGCTTAAACGATTATTATTGAAAAATCCAAGATAACCATATGGGGTATTTTTGCCTGAAGAATTTGACAGTGCATTTTTAAAATCAATTTGATTTTGAGAGTAACCTATATCTAAATGCATTTTTTAAAAACCTGACTTTTCCCCTTCAAAAATGTTTAGATTTTATATATATTTATTTTAAAAATCATAAAATACAGGAGAATGTCACGGTAAATTTATCATGTGATTATTATATTTCTGAATAACATGACCATCAGTCGAGTTACCGGTTTTATTAAGACATTCAAATAAACGGTTAAACTATCTTTGGGTCTCTTTCCAGCTCACTTATAAAAGATAGTGATAACTTCTAAAGGTTCTTCTAACGACAGTTTCCTATTTAAAAGGCTCGGATTAATATTAAAAGTGAATGCTTACTTGATCAGGTGTATTTCATAATAAACATGATAAAAAGTCCTCTGGCCTTAACAGTATTTCGACCATAGTACCTAAAAAAGTGTGCTTCTGAAATGACTTTTATCTTTATCAGGTTATTTCAAATGTCCTGTGACATGTTTCCTATATGCTCGTGTACAGCCTCTTCCCAAAAGTCTTTCCTCTAACTACAGATCCATATCTCTCTTCCCCATTATGAGTAAGGCAATGGAGAAGCATATTAATAATAATTTTTTAATTTACTTTAAAAGGTATAATCTTATCCGCGATGGCAGTACGGCTTCCGCCACCAAAGATGTACAGCAAATCTTCTTGCCTTCGTAACCCACAACTAAAATAAGCCCTTCGAATTCCACGAAGAAGCCCAAATTATTGCCCTAGATATTTGATCAAGTCTGGCATGAAGCACTTCCTAACAAATTTCCTTCCTATGGCCTTCCTTCAAAACTTTGTACTTCAATTGTCTGTTTCCAACAGACGTATTTCTGTAGTGATTGACGGCTAAACATCAAACTTTCACTAAATCAAAGCCGGTGTTCTACAGAGTTCAGTCTTGGCATATATCCTATTTCTCCTGCGCATCTGCTTTCTTCTACTAGCTATCATATTCACAGCTATGCTGATGATAGTACACTCCACTCCAATATACAATTTAAAATATTCCTCAAAGATTGAAATTGATTATAGGCGGAGAATAATGACTTTATCCCTAACAGAAGATCTCAGACCTCAGACCTAGAATGGGAAACAAAGAACTTTATCCAGTTTAACAATCATGGCTGTTACTACCTCACAAACTTTCTCCCAATAGAACACCATTCAAATAAATAATCAAATGCTTGGAGACAAAGATTATTTTAGCCTAATTGTCACAATTGGCACCTCAATTGCAACAGCAGCCTCGAAGAAATTGTGTTTCCTTTGCCGAGGTCGAAAATACTTTTCTCTGTCCAAAGGAGAACTATTCACATGATTGATAATCCAAACATCACAATGAAGCTTGAATCACTAGATCATTGTCGAACTGTAAGCGATCTGTCTCTGTTCTACAGATCCTCCACGGATTGTGTTCTCATGAATTATCATCCATTATACCCTCCTTAGTCATTCCTTCCAGACCCGAGCATCGACCCACATGCATCACTTCGCCGTCCAACTGCAAAGACCTGCCACTTTGTTCCCTCTTTTATTCCCAGAATTCCCCGATTATGCAATGTGTTACCAGAAAATGCGTTTCCCGCTTTTCCTTATCTGGAAGTCTTTAAATCCTAGATAATAAACTTTCCCTGTCTTCACTTAAAATAACCACCGTACCTAGTACTTAGTTCTTCGTGGTCTGCTCATAGATAAAAAAAATTTATCCTAACAAAACTGGTAGTCATGTTATTTATAAATAATAAAATATTTATTACTAATATTCAAATAGATTTTTAAAGTATTTTTAAATTCTTCAGAAAAAAAATCAAGTAACTGTCTTGAATTAAAAAAAAGATTGTTTAAGCAAAAAAAAGGAGGAATGCTGGATAAGCTTGTACAATGCGATCAATTTGAAAACATTTTAACCTTCCATATCTCTTTTAGTTTTAAAGGTATCCATATGAACCAAAAAGCAGATTGTAGGGCTGCTTAACAAGTTTTTTTCTAATAATTCCAAAAAAAAACAATAGACTAACAATTTTACAAAATATCAGCATAAGTGTATTTTTTAATAAGATACCCTGTATATTAAAAATATGTCTTTTCGTGCAGCTTATAAATATTTCAAGTTTGATAACTCTATCTTTAAAGGCACCCGATACATTTCAGGCAAGAACCCTGCCATAGTTACGTTCCCGTGAGAAATGCAATTCTGCATTTATGCACTTGCAATTCTTAGACTTTTATCTTTTCGTTCTCATGCAACATAAGCATTATTGAACTTATAAATATAACTAAAATGCATTTTGTAGTCAGTTCTCTTTGTACGCTTATGAAATAAAATTGATTTTTTAAAAATAATTTCTCGTGTTTCGAGTTGTAAACTAGCGCAGTCGGTAGGATTATTACCAACAGTCGCGCATCGTGCGTATTTTCTGGTTTCGTCTCAACGATTTGTGGCAAAAATCGGACAATCAAAAAAAAAAAATCTTCAGGGTGTACCAAGAAACTCACAATTGACCAGGGATTTGGAACAGCATCGTCCAGCGTCCTATTGGTGCGAGTTTGAGAACACACATCGTCCCACCCTCATAGCAGCTAACCAGGGAAAGAACCACATCGCCTCTCCTATTGGACCCTAGTTTAAGAATGAGAATTGGAATTATCTTCAGTACATTGCTGTAAGTGCTTCCTTTCAATTTTCCTTATTTCATTTTATTTTTATCCTACCTTAAATATTGATACTTACGTCTCTTGCAATTCCGCAAACTGGAAGATTTAACATCAGCTTTTGGAAATTTAAATTGTGAAGGAAATCTAACACCCTTTTCTAATTTAATTCAAATAAGTAAAATAATGACTACTGAACCTAATTTACAACTAGTCAGATATCAGGCAGACAATATTCCCTTATTCGATGGGAATCCAAAACAAATAAACAGATTTATTAATGCTTGTGATAATTTTTATAATAATCATAGAAATAAAACTGACAATAATGCACCTATAAATGTATGTTTACACGATACGATATTAAGTAAACTTGTAGGTAGGGCAGCCGATATTATTTGTTCTAGAATAGAATTAAATACATGGCCCGCAGTAAAAGCTGCAATAATTTCGACTTTTTCAGACCATAGATCGATTGATTGTATTATTCAAGATATAATAACGTCCAAACCAGAAAAAAATGAAACACCGCAACAATTTGGCCTGCGTTTGCAAGACGCCCGCAGTTTGTTATTTTCCAAAGTAAATTTAAGCAATGAAACGCAAGCTTTAAAACTTTTAAAAATTAACGAATACGGAAATTTAGTATTAAAAACCTTCATAAACGGTCTAAACTACCATATGCAACTTGTGGTTAGATTAAAAAATCCAGTTACTTTAGAAGAGGCAATGAGCTGTGCCTTGGAAGAAGAAAATTTTATGTATTATAAGAACCGTAGTAACATATTACCAAAAAACCCAAATTTTAATTCACAAAAACCAAAAATAAATTTGCCTACACAAGCACATTATCCTGCTAATGTGAGACGAATATTTTCGAATTACCCCGTTCAGTAATTTTCAAATTTTATGCCTTTTTATAGACAACCAATCCCAAATTTTAATAATGGAAATAATCAATTTATGGGTTTCGGACAATTTAAGCAACCCAAATAATTTTAGACAATCGAATTTCCCAAATCAAAATTCTATGCAAAGAAACACTTTTACTCCAAGACCGTCTTTTAACCCCCAAAATCAACGCCTAACTTCTTCTGGAATATCACGCCAACAAAAGCCTGAGCCGATGGATACTTCTTCAGGGAACACAATCCTTAGAAGAAACCAACAACCACATTCTTCACAACGTAATATTGTTGTAGAAGAACTATATAATCAATCAGTCGAATCGATAAATACCGATAATGATCAAAATGAAAATTTTCAAGCCAGCATTCATTCAGCTGAATTTCAATATTATTACCCAGAATACACCGATAATTCGCAATATTCGTATAATGACTCCAATACCGAATTTTCTTGTCTAGAAAATAACCCTTATGAAAATCAAATTGATTTTAATGAAGAAAATTTTCAGGAGAACCAAATTTCCAACAACCAAACGTAATACTTTTAAATAATTACACAAATTCAGATTTACCAGTAATTTTTATACCCAAAATCAAAGCAAAATTTTTAATTGATACAGGTAGTGGCAAAAGTTTTATAAAGCCTAATTTAGCATACAAAATTTATTCAAATTTCATTTTTTCGGAACCTTTCTCAGTAAGGACAGCCCACGCTACGTCCATTCACAATGAAGTAATTAATATACCAATATTTCCTTGTTTTAATCATACAGGTAATAATAAGTTTTATCTTTGATTTTTCACCTAAATTTGGACTTTTAGGAATTGATTTTCTAACACATATTGGAGCGAATTTAAAACATTGTTCTTTAGATACTCAATTTGTAACATTGCCTTTATATTATCAAAATATAAATTTACATAATTTTGAAACTATCGAAATAATAATTCCCCCACGCACATGTCAAAGAATCAAACTGCCTGTAAATCAATCAAATGGTTTAGGTATTTTAAAAAATACGGATTTTGGTTGCTCAGAGATGCCAGAAGCTTTAGTACAAGTTATTGACTCTTACGCAACAACTATAATTACGAATAGTCGCGAAAACCCAGTTAAAATAAAAATATTTAATCCCATAGATATCGAAACCATAAATGAAGTAGAAAACAACTTCATAGAAAAAATGGAAACCGATACAGAAATAAATGAATATATGGATAATACACAAAAACAAAACTTAAAAAATTTAAGACTGTCACATTGTAATCAGGAGGAATAGAGAGCTATTCGAAACTTGTGTTACGAATATCGTGACATATTTTATTGTGAGGGCATCCCATTTACATTTACTAATCAAATTAAACATAAAATAAACCTAACCGATGACACACCTATATATACAAAAACTTATCGATATCCCGAAATTTATAAAAAGGAGGTTAAAACCCAAATTAACAAAATGTTAGAGAACAGTATCATTCAAAACTCAACGTACATGTGGAGTAGTCCACTTTGGATTGTCCCAAAAAAGATGGACGCGTCCAGTAAACATAAATGGCGTATCGTTTGCGATTTCCGTAAAATCAATGAGCGCAGTATTGATGATAAATTTCCTTTACCAAATATATCGGATATTCTCGATAAACTTGAAAATCCCAATAGTTCAGCACATTGGATGTCGCAACCGGATTTCATCAAATAGAAATGGAACCGAATGATATACCCTAAAACAGCCTTCTCAACCGATACAGGTCATTATGAATTTAGACGCATGCCTTTTGGCTTAAAAAATGCGCCCTCTACATTTCAGCAAGTCATGAACAACGTCCTTCGTGGACTTCAAAATGAAATCTGTTCTGTATATCTTGAGGACATAATAATCTTCTCTACGTCACTTCAAGAGCACATCGATAGATTAAAATCCGTTTTTGATATACTTAGATAATCCAATTTAAAAGTGCAGCTAGACAAATCAGAATTTTTACACAAAGAAGTTGCTTATTTAGGTCACAAAATTACAAGCGAAGGTGTAAAACCTAATTCTGATAAAGTCACCGCAGTTAAAATTTTCCCATACCAAAAATCCAAAAAGACATTAAGTCATTTTTAGGACTGGCCAGATATTATCGTAGATTCATCAAAGACTTCGCAAAAATCACAAAACCCCTTACACTATGTCTCAAAAAAGGAGCGAAAGTTGAACACTTACCAGCCTTTATTCAATCCTTTAACCATTTAAATTAATTCAATTAAACGCAATCGAATCAGAATCATTAATAAATTACCCAGGCGATATAGACACCGACGTAACGCAATTCCTAAACGACCAATTTAACCCAGATGTCTTTGACTCTGAAGTAGTGTCACAAACAATAGAAAGACTAGAACACTGAAACAACACCCAAAATTAATATTATTTCTGACATTCTAATAACTCCACCTATAACACAACTAACCCATTCTAATATTCCAATAAAACCACCCGTGACGGAAACAATACATAGTACAAATGCTAACGAAAATCATTCCAATATGACTATATTAGATGAAATTATTAATAATAAAGCTCATCAACTTATTATAAAAAAGCACCTTATGACAAATATGTTAAAACCAAGCGTGAAAATTTCGAAGGACATCAAATTATTCAAGCAACATTACCAACTAATATTACAGTAATTACTAACTTTTTGAAAGAATATTTAACAAATAAAACAACATATATTTATTTCTTTTCCAAAGAACTAAGAACTTATTTTCAACAAACAATGAATAACCATTTTAAAAATTTAAACCTTATATGTTCAAAATTAATAAAGAATGCTCAACCTGTCGAACGAAAATTACTTATTAAATATCGTCATGAAAGCAAAACAAATCATAGGGGAATCGAAGAAACTTCCAAATTTTTAAAAGCAAATTAGTATTGGAAGTCATTTAAGGCAGATGTAACAAAATACATCAATAATTGTGAAATCTGCCAAAGATTAAAATATAATCAAAAACCCCCAGATCAACCTTTGATAATAACTGAAACGACAAGCAAACCTTTCGAAATTGTTCATATCGACACTTTCATCATAGGTAAACAAACATTCCTATTATAGATAAATTCTCTAAATACGCACAAGCCTTGCCTTATACTGGAAATGCAGTATCGTGCTGTGAACAGTTAATTAATTTCTTCTCTTTTTTACGTATCCCAAAACAAATACTTTCAGACAATGGATCTGAATTTCAGAACGAAGTCGTTAAAGGCTTATTAAATACTCATAATATTAAAATACACTTCACTACCCCCTACCACCATGAATCAAATTCCCCTGTTGAAAGGCTACATTCCACATTAATCGAACATATTCGATTACTTCGAGAATCGGACCCCAATGCAGAAGTTACCAAACTTATGCCGTACACACAAACAATTATTGCCTATAATAACACGATCCGTTCTAGTACGAATTTTACCTCATACGAACTTGTCTTCGGACACACAGACCCTAGAGATCCTATGGATTTAATACCCGCTCATATATATACCCAGTATATCAATAATCATAAAAATAACACACAAATTTCGTAAAGGAATCACGAGAACTAAAACAAAAAATTATAGATAGGGCAAACAAGGATAAAACCCCGACTGATATAGTAATAATAGGCTCACAAATTTATAAAAAATCAGATAATCGATCTGGAAAAATAAAAAAGAGATATTTAGGCCCATTAATATTAACGGCTATATTAGAAAATAATAAAATACAAATAGAAAATCCCAAAAATAAATACAAAGAAATTATACATGTTAACGAAACTAAAATAATACCCCTTGTTCCAGCAGCGGCTACGTAAAATTCCACGATTTAAATAAACATCCAGGAATACTACCATTCAAAATGGGAACCGCTAAACTTAAATCCAATCACTGGACATTCGTTCAAAATATTAACGTAACCCCTTTAATTAACCAATTTCAAAATATTCAAAAGCAAGCAAAATAAATATATATAAACATTCAAAATAACAGCGAATATCATAAGGAATATTTTAATTCTTTTAATACATTATATACACTTGAAAAAAGAATAGAAACATTATTAGAACAAATTGTCCCAAATCAAGAAAATTATCGTAGTAAAAGAGGTCTTTTTAACCCCTTAGGTTCATTCATAAAAAGTAGAACCGGAAACCAAAATGACGCAGAGCAAATTGATGCCAAAATCACGAAATTACAAGAAAATCAAAATAAATTGAAAATTGACGCTAGCAATCCAATTACACTTCTAGAATCTACTATTAATAAATTTAAAACAATTATATCTAATATCACACATAACCAAATGGTACTAAAATCACGCATTCTACAAATAGAAAATATAATTAATAAAGTAATCAAATAATCAATCAAATAACAACAATTTATCAATCTACGATATTCTGAATAAGATTGAAATAGGTATCACTTTTGCAAAAATTAATGTACTTTATAACTCAATAAGAGACCCAAATGAACTATTTATAGAAATAAAGAACTTACACAATAATTTAGGTTCAGATAAACTCCCTTTAAAAGTAACTTATAAAAATATATTTAATTTCGAAAAAATTATAGGAATTAAAAGTTTCTTAAAAAATTTTAATATTATATTTATATTTGAACTTCCTCTTGTGGAATCGGAGATATATCAATATTTTAAGTTATTTCCTTTACCAATTCCCAATAATCGATCATTTCTTGTAAATATTCCTTATAAACCCTACCTAGCATTAGGCAATACAAAATATGCCCATATGGACCAAAGATGTAACGAAATCCAACCACAGAAATATTTGTGTAAAGAAGCTCACACCAGGTTTGTCGAAAACAGACCCTCCTGCGCTGTTCAACTTATCAGACATCACCTAAATATTACATTTTGCCACCTATTCGAAACTCAACTGCACGAGATCCAGACAACAAAAATAATCGACGACAAATGGCTGATAACAGTACCAATACTAGTAATTGCCGTCATAAATTGTCAAAAATCCGAAGATAACATACCCCTATATGGTTCCTATCTTCTTGAGTCATCCCCAGGATGTAAAGTACGGATAAAGTCAATTACGCTTGAAACATATAAATCAAGCCAATTAACATTTAATGAAATTAATCTACCTACCCTTAATTTAGGCCTAATTAAGGAAAACCGAGATTTATTCTACAGCCCTCCTAGTATGGACTTAAACTACGTAAACCTAAAAACTACTAAAGAAATCGAAGCCAAATTGGAAAACCAGAAGAAAGCCCCTAGAAGAAATGACCACAACGATTTATGTAAAGAAGACCAGTTTTTGGACAATTTTACTTTACATATTCATTTTAATAATTATTATATTTTTCATATACAAAAAACTTGTAAAAACGTCCAAGAAAAAACAATTAAATGCAAACTCTAATACTTTAGATATTGAAGAAAATAATAGAATTTTCCCGACTATTAATAATCATTAAAAATTTCTGGTAATTTTTGAAAACACGTCTTTAAGAACGTGCTTTCAACTAAGAGGGGAGGAGTTACGTTTCCGTGAGAAATGCAATTCTGCATTTATGCACTTGCAATTCTTAGACTTTTATCTTTTCGTTCTCATGCAACATAAGCATTACTGAACTTATAAATATAACTAAAATGCATTTTGTAGTCAGTTCTCTTTGTACGCTTATGAAATAAAATTGATTTTTAAAAAATAATTTTATAATAAATAATTTCTCGTGTTTCGAGTTGTTAACTACTCCCAGTTTTTTTGTAATACTGTTTTTTGCTAATATGTAGGGAATATTGCAAAAAAAAGAGATGACATCTAAGCCTATTCAAACATAGTTATGTGGAATTTATCTTTCATTTATAAAATGCGAAAATTGAAAGGAGTCTGTGACATAGTATTCATTGTTTTTGTTGTAAGCATTGGTTAAAATATCTGTAAGAAACTGAGCTAGTTTACTATTGGGTGCATTGAGTGAAGAAATTATTGGTCTCAAGGATGAATCCTAGGTAATCCATAAAATTTTGGACATGTTTGATTATAGATTGTGAGACTTTTAGAACGTTTTCAGCTAAATTGCCTTTGATTTTTAAGTTTTTATACAAGTTGGTTGGCTTTTGGTTGGTAAGTTGATGTGGGATCCCTGGTGAGTTGTTTCTAATAGGTCTGATTGTGTAAAATCTCTTCAGATTTACTTTTATATGATTGTTCATAATTACGGTTATATTTCCTTTCAGCACTTAGGCTCACTGGGGCCCATTGTGTTATTCCACAAGTAGGCGTGTCAGGCCAAGAGCCCACTCCTTTTTTGAAAGAAAAGGACCCTTGCAGATCATGCACGTCCCACAAGCTCGGGTTCCATATATGTGGCACCCAAACAAAGTAGTGTGGCGTTGACTAAAGCGTCATATCGACAGACTAGATGCAGTATGGATCGTTGTCGCGTCCTATCTTATGCAGAAAATATTTCACCAGCCAGTGTCCAGTTAGGATCCCGATAATGGTTCTAAGTTGGCCTCTGTTTAGATTTAGAAATCTATTAGACTCAAAACGGCTATAAGGGCCTGATATGAAGACCTTAGACTGTCTGAGTCCTGCTAGCTCGTGCCATTCAGCACGAAATTCCTCGACAGAGCGAGTCTTAATTCTAGTCTTGATAGCTGAAGAAGCAATTCCAAGAGCAGGTTCCTGCCCAGTGAAAGCAGTGTTGCTACCTTCCCGAGCCAGCTAATCCGACCCTTCATTACACCCATTATGCATTGATGGCCAGGCACCCAAATGAGGCTAACTATATTGGATTCACCCAGTCTTTCTAGGGCTCTCCTGCATGCAAGTGTTAGCAGCAAACTGACCCTGTTCGAGGACAGAGCTTTAATTGCGGCTTGACTATCACAGCATATACAGATATGCTTGTCGTGATATCCTCTGGAAAGGTTTTCGTGTACGCAGTCCAAGATTGCTGTAATCTCAGCCTGATATACAGTCGCATACCGTCCAAGAGCAAGACTAATTCTTGCCTTGGGTCTCTCCCCATAGATTCCCGCCCCAGATTCCACCTTCAATAGAGAGTCGTCTGTAAACCAGATAAGGCTATCCGGTTTGAGGAAGGACGGGGAGGAATCCCTCCATTGTTCTCTCTCAGGAACAATTACACAAAACCTTTTAGAGGCAAATGAAGACCGCAATAATGACATCTCTCCTGGCTATGAGAGGGTCTGATCTGATCAGTTCAGTCCAAACTCGCGCATAACCAAAATTCCAGTCTCTGTGTATTCAACGACCCCAGTCGTTTAAATGAACAGAAGCCTTCCGAGCCTTCTGCTGTACAAGCAAGTGCAGAGGACTTAGTCCCAGAATGGCCTCCATAGATGGGGTCGGCGTGGTTCTCATAGCCCCAGTTGTGTCCAGACAGGCAATTCTCTGGAGCTTATCAAGTATCCTCCTGTATGTCGTTCTGCAAGTTGCGAACCACCACACAAGAGCCCCAGTTACAATCAACTCATCGTGGTTCTTAAAAAAGCGTTTCGGTTTATAAAATATAACATTAAGAGAACTGTGATTTATTGGTCTTCTCAAGAAGTTAGTAAGTATATTAGTAAATTTGGCCCTTGTGATGTTTTTTGTTGTATTATTGGGGCAATATTTTATTATATCTTCAATCAGCTAAAAAGTTTTTTATTGATATTTCATTACTGTTCAAAGATAAGCTAAATTTAGGTCCAAAACCTAAAAAGTTTTAATGTTCGACTTTTCTCCGAGCTTGAACTCTCCCGAGGAAATTTATTTTCTAAAAAAGAACCTATATGTATATAGAAATAGCACAAAATTTAAAATGTTTTAAAATATTCATTGAAATTATTTTGTACTAAAAACAAAAATTGACCGTAAAATTAAAAATACATATACATTTTACACAAGTTAAAATTATCACAGTACGCACTTTGGAAACATATCGATCTTAAAGACAGCCCCCCCGCCCCGATGGTCCAAGTAATCGACCTATTGACACTGTTTATTTGACCCTCTGGATGGTTGGAGTTAAAGTTTATGTACTCTCCCAACCATGCTTTTTTTTTTCGTTTATCACTTGGTAATTTAAGTTAAATAATAATAATAATAATAAACGTCTTTTATTAATAAATTCAACATTTATGTTACAAAACAATATCAAAAACTACGGTAGAACCAAGGCACAGTCTAGCCTGAGGCTACTCTACTGAACCTTAACCCACCGTGTTACAAAAAATATATATTTGCCTAAATTATATATTATTACAGAGTGCAGATGTCAATCAATGTTACAATAAATTAATTTCTTAAAACAAAATTATAAAAAAAAAAAACGGGAGTCATCATATTAATTCTACAAAACACTATATAAAACAATAAGAATATACGTACATAATATAATTTACCAGAACGACGAAGTTTCGTTATATAAGTGTGTGAAAAAGCAAAATAATATAAAATATTTATTGGTGTTGGCACTGAGCCTCTAGAAATCTAGAAAGCTAATTTCGTTTTTGTCTTCAATTTCTATTGTAAATTTCAATTTGGGATGAAAGTTATTAAAAACCATTTAATAGGTTATTAATATTGTTTTTTTAGGACGACAGTCAAACAATCATCTACAAATCTTTAAAAAAACTGTAGGTTAAAATAAAGTTTACTTATCGCTCTCCTCCTTTTATAAATAATTGTGCGACGGTGGAGGAAATAAGAGAAACCATAACTCAATCATCCAATTGTTGATAATATTTGTCTTCATACCAGAAGTAATAATATTTCAGAAGAATGTTAAGAGCTTTTATAAATTAATTTATAAAGGGAATATGCTGGAAGAGGAAATGCTATTATGCTTACTTTGTCCCATATTTGTGTTATTACATCCAATAAAAGTTCATTTGGAATGTTTGTGCATAAAAAGACAACATCAAAGGCTATTAGTACATGATTGCTGGGAAATTTTACTTTATCGATAAATTATTTAAACTGAAAAGTTTTTTTTTACAAAATAATCATCCTTTCCTTTTCAAGGTTTTTATACAAACAATTAGACAAATATTTCTACGGTTTATAAAAAGAAGATTCAATATATGATACAATTGGTCTTAAAGGTACGTTAGCTTTATTTAACTTTAAACGACCATTTTGTGTGCTACTGTGTTGTGTATTATTAAGTTTTTTACTTGTGCATGAGTAACACTTTTTTGTTTAATAATTTTTTATGAATTTGTAATTTTTGTTTTGAAAAGAATTGATTGAATATTTTCTTAATTCTTTGAGAGTTCATTTAGGTTAATAAGTAATTCTTTAAGTTTGGTATCGTAAATTAGCTCATTATCTCTTGTTTTATTTGATTTATCCGGTTTAAGTATTTTATGTTTGGTGGTTTCCTTTTCAAATTGTTTTGTTTTATTGATTATTTTTTATATGTTGTGCATTTAGTTTTTATATGTTTTATTTTAGGATTATGATCTGCGAGGACATTTAAAACATTCCCGCGAATTAAATTTTTGATTTCATTTTTGATTTCGGTTCATCTTGAATTATGCTTTCTACACGGCCGATATAACCAGCGGTTAGTAAATGTTTTTCATTTGTTATTGGAAGAGAAAACGATCACCAAAGCAAGAACTTCAGCAATATCTTGTAAAGTATCAGTGCCAGAGATGTTACTTAGCGATCCGATACTTATTTTTTGTCATTATTTGGTATATGAGAAATTAATTTTGTAAATTTTGTTTCATTGCAAGCTTTAGTATACCTTTACAAAATCAACTTTTATCACATATAATAACACAGCAATGGGACGAATTAGGCATGTGTGTGGCATAGGCATAAACTGTTCAGTACGAATTCAATAGAGTGAAACAAAATGTCACTCAATACAAATCTTTAGAGATAGTATATAAGTGTTAATATATAGATTATATAAGTGTTAATATATGATTAACCGGAACTAAATTAGGTCACACTTCATTATTCCTAATAAATGGAAACGAGGAAAGTTCCCGGTAAAAGGAATGTACTGATTTTTTATGTTTGTACTAGCAGGAAAACTTTTTCATTTTAAGCACCGTCAGATAAACAGTTAAAACTAAAAACCAGAAGCAACATATTATGGTTTTCTGGGTGCGCTGCAGCTTAAATAAGGGAACGACTTCCTGCCTTATTCCGGTGTGTCATTCTTTAATTTTTTCACAAAAGAACTTACCAACAATGTTTATCGTACTAAACGTACACCAGGTACACTAACTTTAAAATAGATAATATAAATTCGGTATGAAATTTATTTAATAGATTCTGCAATGCTATTCGACAACGCCACTACTAATTTCTTAACAATTTCTGCTGATCGATCACATCTCGCAAAGCATCAATGTAGAGCAGGAATATGCCTTTATGTTCTCCAGGTGTCCATTTTGAAGTTGTGTCAGGGCTGTGAGTAATAAAACTTTTAGTAAGCCTGTGAGTAATGAAACTTTTAGTAAGGGCTGTGAGTAATAAACTTTTAGTAATACAACGGTAGATTTTTCGCTCTGCGAACACGTCCGAATTGCTTGTTTTATTTTGATCTTGGATTAAAACTAATCTTGTATTTCAGACACAATGTTTGACTCAGCATTTTAAGCTTAGACTTCGAGTTGCAAAAATTTGAGTAAGCTCGAGACCAACTCTTAAATCTTGTCTGATATTAAAACACTTCCAAACTTTAAGTAGGTACCTACTTTTCTTGAACATCTTCCAAAATAAGTATTTAGCTAGAAAAATTGCAGCAGACATAAATGGATAAAGGGTTACACAAATATGTGTACTTAGCATATAAAAAAATAGGTTTTCAGAAGGAGATGTTTGATTCAATATAAATTCACCGCAAAATCTGAGTTGTCGAATGTGCTTATCTCTGTTAGAGAAAAAATCTGTTTTCACTGTAAAAACCAAACAATAAGCAATGCAAATAACAAATTCACATTTACACTTGGAAACGGTGTACTAGAGCCTACGTTGGTTTCCTTTTAGCTAGTTCGAATAAGAAAACGCTATCAGCCCAGTAGTACTATATTTAAGTCAAATACAAATTTTATACTGTCTAAAGTTCTGTTTATCGCATAATTTAAATCCAGAATATTAATAATTTTAAACCGGTAATAACATAATTCATAAAATCACAATTACGATGCAATTAGCAGTTTGACACGCCTTTTGTATAATTACAAATTAAGGAAATAACTACTTCGAAAATCGTTCCGCTTGACATTCAGATAGGGTAAAATGTTTATCTACTTTACCGGCTATATTATTACCCTTTCATTTTATTAATTATTAATTACTATTATTCTCTAGATCGTTGTACTTTCTAGATACAAAAAAATGGAAAATCAAATTAATATAGGATATACAAATATTATTGCGAAGATAATATAATTACTAAAATAGAAAACAGGTACCCATCTAGATACTACAAAATGTTTTTTATATTGTACCTTTTAGGGATCATTTAACGAACAAAAAATTTTCGGTTTACTTTAAAAATGAACAAATATCGAAAAGTTGTATTGTGAATTATGATTTTATTACGTAAACTGATTTTATATAATATAAAATACTTGATATTCCAGGTGTCAACGAAATCGTTTTACACAGCGCCATCCAATTGCTTTTTAAGTTAAAATTTTGATACTTGCTTTGAAGGTATGTGTTATTAAGACGAATTTTTTATGAAAAAACTATTAAATAATGCTTTCGGGTTTTCCGGAAACAAACCAAAGTCAAGAATTTCAAATAGAACCTTGTATATTTTTTCACACAGTTTGATACAGCTTAGAATTTCCATTTCAATGACATATTACAAGTTGTTTGGAAGCGTTTTTTTCAAAATTCAATATGGCGGCAATTGCTATCATCATACGGATGATATTTTTGTCAAATTAATAAAATAATAAACAAAATGGGGTTTTTAATGGGTTTTAATCTACTTCAAAATCAAACTTTTAATTTACCAAAAAATCAAATACCCATGTTTAAGTTTTTGTTTAAAATTTTAACTGTTCTTTAATTTTTTTAAAATTAAAAACTGCATTTATGTAATACTGGTTATAAAGTGTATCTTATTATCAAAAGAAAAATGCACAAACAATTTTTAATTAACACAAAAAACTGAGATAACTTTATTAATTACCATTTTAAGATTTTTAGTATTTTTTAACAATAATAATAGATTTTAAGGAGCACAATTAATATAAAAGTCACTCAATTAAATATTCTACGCATTGTCCGCTTTATTCTTGGCACAATGTGACTCCCTCAACATTTTCTGCAAGCAGGTTTCGTAAATGCTTTTTTAAATTAATTTTTAATACTTACTATTGTTACTTATTTTATATAAAGAAAACCAGATCAATTTACTTTCACATTACTCGACATAAAACATATTTTCTCATGATGAATGGCTTTTATCGATTTTCAATCCGATGTATAGATTTGCTATAATTAAAGGAGGAGTTTTTTACTATTACTGTACATAATAAATGTACTTCAAGTTTACAAGTTTTTCACATACTATATAAGTTACAGCAAAAACCGACTATAATTCGAAAATATAAGAATTTTAAATGGACCCCCAATTTTCCGTCTTACAGCAGAGAATTAGAGAATCCGCGGAACTGAACTGATATCATGTCCATATTTGCCAGTCCTCAGCGACCTCTGATTTATAATTAACAATAATTATATTTATTAAGATCAATAAGGCTAACAACAACATAGTAAATGTAATTTGGTCTTTTGCTTTCCAATAGCCTAAATAAAGCACTAAAATATATCTAAGCAATTAGACCTAAGTTACGCTATTGAAAACTCCGCGCAAACTATAGCTGCAAGGGACGCAGATTTTTTAGATCGATCTGTCTATCAAATATATAAATATTGATGACACTGTTTGCCAACTTTGGGCGTAACTCGATAATATTTTCAACAGGCATAAATCTGGAATTAAATATTACCTAAGTATTTGCGAAAATACGACTACAGTTTCATTTTTTATGAATTTAAAAAATGAAAATAGAAATCGGTTTCTTAGTTTGCAGAGCACATGTTTTTGCTTAGTCAAAATATTTGAGAGAGCTTCGAAAAAAACAAATTAACAATCTGCCCCTTATTACATATTAGTCTTATTCTGACACAATTTTAATCTTAGTAGAGAAAGCTAGGGTAGGTATATTCTTCAAAATGTTGCTTGCAAACTGTGCTTTACACTAACAAAATGTGAAATTTTAAGCAGAAATTTTCCCAAGAAGAGGTTTGCAATTGCACAAGAGTAGGGATATATCAATAGTTATCGATAAGTCAGCGACATATCGAATAACAATATGTAAATAAAAAAATGTCGATATATCGATATGTGCCAAAGGCATGCGGTAATTCCGATAGGTAACTAATGATGTGGATAGGTACCTGATAAAATCGATAGGTAGCCGAGGACATCCATAGTTATGGATAAACGGTTTAAATATTCACAAACGTGAGGACTTTTTTTTGGCTCCCAAACCGCCTTTGTCGCAGCAAAAATCGATAGGTAGGAATACCTATCGACATAAATATAATACAAAATATATCAAAATATATCGATAGGTGATGTGCTATCGCCTATCGATAGATAAAATCTAATATCGTCCTTTCCAAGAGACGTGTCAAATTTGTAATTGCAGTAAATTGTACTTTTGTGACATATGTTATAACTAATTTAAAAATATTAAAAACCTCAATACGTTGCAAAAGTTTTACAATAATTCCCAACTCTTAGCGGGTTGATTACGCGGGTCCGCGGCCTGTTTTGTCTCACCATGTTTTCACGTCCTTTTTATGGGCAAAGTATGTTTAATAATTATATAAAAAAAATTAGCGTTTTGGGGCAAAACCCTGTCTAATTATATAGCTAATTCCGTACAGAGGTTTTCGTGATGTGTTTGGGTTTCAGAAAAAGAAAATCTATGAACTGAGATATTCTTAAATATGGCAAAACTTTAGCAAAACAGATCAGAAGCAATGTGAATCAATACAATTTTAAATACGGAAATAGCCAGAGGAGAATATACTAAAATATAGCCGAGATAAAGAAAAAGCGTGAAAAGAAAATCATCTATCACCCAAAAAGCAGGAATAAAATGAAGAGAAGGGAACACATGCATATTTTAACTTTCTCTCATTTCAGCTTTTATCGTCGGCTACTGTGTAATCTGTTTTAGATAAGTTCGGAGTAGCTGCAAATATCTTAGCTATAAAAATTGTAATTATCGAGATGAAGGGTTCAACTGCACGTTATCATGTTGCCAATATACTGGAGAAAAACTAGAAGATTATAAGAAGGTCTAAAATGAAGGCAAAGATTATGACTTAAATGGGGACAACCACACATTCATATTTTTAAACAGCCTTTTCTTAACCGACGTGGACCCTCTAAAAAGCAACCAACTTGACCTTTAGTACACAATTTGCAAATAAAATGAATGTATTTTTATTGCTTATTGTTTGGTTTTTACAATGAAAAGACTTTTTCTTTTAACAAAGGCAAGCACGTTCCACAAGTCAGATTTTCGGTGATTTATCCCAGGAACTAGCACAGTGTATAAAGAACATATTAAATAAATATTTTCATATAGGTTTTCCTTCTCTAATTCTATCCTTTAGTTACTAAATACGAATAATGTATAGCATATTTAAGTAGATTTTTACCGATGTTTTGGATAGATTTTTTGATTTGTATTCATCTGTCGGCTGCAATTTTTCTAGCGTAAAGCTTATTTTGAAAGACGGCCGCGAAAGGTGGGTACCTACTTAAATTTTATGACAGCAATATTTTCAAAACACATAATAGTTAGCATTCGGATTCGAACTTATTAAAATTCAGGAAACTCGACATCTAAGCTTAAAATACTGAGTCAACCCTTGTGTCCGCAGCAAAAGTTTTAACCCAAGTCCTCAATAAAACAAGTTCTGTTCTTTAAGCCCATAGAGACAAGAACCCAACTGCAAGAAAAGCTTAGAGCGAAGCAGAATCTATCGTTGCATTTGGTGCATACTAGATTTTTTATTACCCATCGGCGACCTGACACAACTTCACACATTCATCTTTTGCAATATGAATTGCGGCACTATCAGCGTTAATAAACCCCAGATTGACTACTTCATTTGTAATATCGAACAGTATTCCAGGTTCTACTGAAGACATTTTAGACCGGATTTGTATTAATCTATTTTAGAGTTAATAAAGCTAAAGCAAGATAAATAATGTTAATAAGAAGCTCTTCTATTGCAAAATTAGAAATAAATAGAAGAGAAGATTCAAGACATATAACCAAACAAAAATATTTTTTGGCTTTTTCGCAAAGAATAAAATATTTAACTTTAAATTAATTAAATTAATTTCAATTAATTTAAAGTTAAATATTTTTATTCAGTTGCGAAAAAGCCAAAAAAGATTTTTGTTTGTCAATCTATACACAACAAATAATCTGAAGACATTTAAAAATAACATATAACCAAAGTGTAGGTAAAAACAGACCGAACTACTGATTGAATTTTACAAGTCTTTCGCTTTTTTGAGCTGTAGGAATTAAGGTGACATAGAAATAACCTTCACGAAATATATTGTTTCGTGTTTTTAATTTTGATTGGTTATTCGTCGGTGTTTACACTGAAAAAAGCGTTTTGCTGCTGTCAAGAAAATTTAAAAGCTAGTATGTTCCTTTTTTAATTATAATAAAATATATCAAGAATATTGAATAAAACTCTTTGACTCGAGTTATCTTTCAGATTTTTCGCAGATTTTTCTCGACTACAAAAATTAAAAAAAAAATTTTCCGACCAACCAAGATGAGAATTAATTTTCCTATGCTAATTTTTGGAATACTTTTTGATCGTGATGAGATCTATTTATCTATTGCATCAAGATCAAATAGGCTTAGTTTAAGCACCAGAGACTAAATAATTACCGTCAGTAGTCAAAATTATATAAAAAGTACAACACAGGATGAAAATCAAAGATGCTGAAATTATTGAAATAGTTTTTTCACTGCATTTATTTTTCCTACGTCATTTGTGGCCGAGTACTGTTACCCTCGAACTAAAATCAACTGAGCATTTAGATTAAATCTACTTCATTGGAATAAAATGTTGCAGGAACAGATAAATGCGTAGCATATTAGGAAATCCATAATTACAATAGCTAAAACAATATATTAAGTTGCAACAACTTAGAAAATATCAAAAACAAACTACTCCCGAAACTAGACATAATATTTTCTTTCATATAACAATGTTCCCAATAAATATGCAATGTTTGTGACTTACCGTTAATGAAGTAGTTCGCTCCTCAAAACAGGCAAAAAATCCTAAAAGAAGTTAAAAAGCTTTCAGTTAATTCTAAAAAATACGCTAATAATAATACTAAACTGTAGAAAATAAATAAACTAGTAACCATATATAACGCAAAATACAATTGCCATAAAATAAATTCTGGAATATTTTGAAAATGAAATATAATATTAAAGTTCTATTTTGATGCCCTTTTGGCAACGCCTATCCAGAATTAATGGGAGAATTCTGGTTTTGATAGTTTATTTAGCAATTTAATTATATAGATGGTTATATAAAAGTTTTGCAATTATCGCAATTTTTTATTCTACGAAAATCCTCAAAATAAAATTGGTTATTTTTGTTTACATCATGCAGTGTGATGTAGGGATTTTATATTTTTTTGTCTTACATTATTGATAACAAATAGGTATTTTACACCTTTTTGTTAAATTAATCGAATTTTATATGGCACGATTTTTAATTTATAATTCTAAGTACTTCTGAGAACTATTGAAAATGTACGCCAATGACATATAAAATTATATGAATTCACAACTATTACCTTTTTTTTTCTCATTTCGGTTTAAAGAGGTTTACGCGTTATCTTACACCCCTAAAATGTATACAAAATTTACGTCAATTCTAATCATTACTGTAAATATCGGGGTGTCACCGATATATTATAATGTAAAATTGCATTCCCCTGAAAATATAGGCGCAAATAAATTTTACGAATCGGTTTTCTCAAGATATTTATTTGCCTAACCTATCTTTTACTTTTATTGCAATCGTCTTACAACTTCTGAATACATACCATATACTTGCCTATTACCCAAAAGTATCTGTGCCAGTGACTTTAATCTAAAATTTTTAGGCCAACAAAATAATTCCCTAAACTGATTTTTATCATTTTAATTTGAAGCGGCATCCTTGTTTTTGAGATATGATTTATTGAATTTTTTTTTGCCTCTAAAATTTCTTCGACACACACATATAAACATCATATTTAAATAATTAAAATTAAAATAACAGGAGTGAGACCGGTCGAATTTTGACTACATCTATAGTTTTAAAATTTCAGCCGGAAACTATAAAATAAATATTGGCACCCAGTCAGGACTTGTTCATGTGGATAATTACAAAACACTTCTTTGCGAGCTTACTAACGTTTACGTTTGATTAAATTTCAACTTTTAAAGCTTTGAATAGATTGTTTGAAGAAATTGGTATAAAATTACTTTAAATACAAAAGTTGTAGGATAATCATTTTTAGACATCGTTAAACTAGAAAAATGTACATAATTTATAATTATAAATTATATATATATATATATATATATATATATATACATATATATATAAATATACATATATATATATATATATATATATATATATATATATATATATATATATATATACATATATATATTATATATATATATATATATATATATATATATATATATATATATATATATATATATATATATATATATATTGTCAGTACGGTGAGACAATTCGTCGGATAATTCCGACAGTACCGAGCACAACAACCTTTTGCATCCACAGCACTGTGCTGTCGGGCAGATTCAGTTCTCCGGTGTTGTGTTGTCTTCTTGTGTATGAGACCATTTGCGCTAATGATTAATGGTTTTATTTTTACATTTTGTAGGGTCCAAATTGTTTTTATTTTTTGTGCTAGTGCTTCATATTTATTCAGTTTTTCTATGTATGCTTTTCCTACATTATACTCTTGGGGCACTGAGAAGTCAATTATAGTTGCCGAGTTTTTGCGTTTATCCCAGATAACCATGTCTGGTCGGTTGTGTTCCACTGGTCTATCGGTAATCACAGTGAAGTCCCAATATATTTTTGCGTCGTTGTTCTCAATTATGCTTTGCGGAACGTATTGCTGGTGAACTACTTTACCCATGTTGTTGTGCCTTTCTAAGTAACTGGTGGCAGCAATGGTTGAACACCCAGAGGATAGATGCTGCACGGTCTCCTGGTTGTTATTGTATAGTCTGTATTTAGTGGTTTCGACTTGTTGATTTAGAATATGGCGGGCGTATGATTGGGTCTTAATCACCTGATCTTGAATTGCAAGAATTGCTCCTTCAGTCTCCGGGAAAAGATATCCAGCCGTGAGGTAAGTATTTGAACTTTTTAAGTCTACATCTTCTTGATGCAGTGAGGTGTGGTATCTGCCATGCAGGGGTTTACTGCGCCATCTTAATTTCCTCTGTTCTGACTGGTTCTCTGTTTCAGAAACTCCGGGGTTCGCCAGGTTGAGTGCGGTGTACTCTTTGTCCAAAGCTACAATCCTTTTGTAACCGGGCAAGTTTTTACTTAAAAAATATTCCTTAAGTTTTTTCCGTTCTTTTTCGTCAGCTTCTTCCAGGTTTGTTAGTCCGCGCCTTCCCTCCCAACGAGATAAGTACAGTCTTTCGATAGCCGAATTTGGATGCAGCATGCCATGCTTCGTCAGCAATGTTCTAATTTTTCTATCTAGCCTGCCCAGATCCGTTTTTGACTAGGTATGACCCAGATATTTATGGCTGCAAATTTGTTTTTGGCATTAAGCTGTGTTTTTAATACTTTGTTGGTTCTTCGGATCAGTTCTTTTTCGGCTGCTTGTTTATTTTCCTGCTGTCTTATTTCGTAGGTTTGTTGGATTCCCAGGTACTTGTATGTTTTCTTTGTTCCCAGGTCCTCGATATGGCTCCCATTTGTGAGCGTGATGTCCTCATTCGCCACTAGTTTTCCTCTCCTTATATGGACAGTCGCACATTTGTCAAGTCCAAACTTCATCCTGATGGTTTGGCTGAAATTTCTAACTATCTCTAACTCTGGTATAGAGTTTAAGGTCGTCCATATAGAAATGGTGGCTCAACTTTGCTTGATCATCAATAGTGTAGGCATACGAGCTTTGAGCGAGAGGTTGAGCATATTGCTCAGAGGGTTTAAAGCTATGCAGAACCATATGGGACTTAAGCTGTCTCCTTGGAATATGCTTCTCTTGATCGGTATTTCTCTGGTTCTGTACGAGTCCACCGCTCCTCTTACTGATAGTGTTGTCCGCCATGATGTCATTAGGTGCTGGAGTAGGTTGGTTATTTGAGGATCTATTTTATAGATTTTTAATACTTCCAGCAGCCAAGAATGGGGAACCGAGTCGAAGGCTTTTTGGTAATCGATCCAGATTACCGATAAATTTTTGAGTCGTTATCTCGCCTGTTTGGTGACAACGTTATCAATTACCAGGAGTTCCTTGCATCCTCTAGCTTTCTGTTTACAACTTTCTTCGGTTGCATTGGGTCTCCCTTTTTCAGAAGCATGTGAGTCACCCCATGTGTAACAACAACATTTTCCCGCGAAAATTTGGCGGAGTCCCAAATATTCCAATATTAACAGACGTATAAAAATGAAGTTTGAATATTTCCCCTACGGAGCGCTGTTGTATTCAGTGTTTATCTAGAAGCGTTTAAATATCTATACACTTATAGGTTAACTTGGGCTCCTCCATTCTGGCAACGCGGCGAACATAAGAATGCTTTGATAATCGTATACCATATAATTTCTGCATTTTTTTTGTAACAAGTAGACACCACGTGAGCTAAATTTGTTATTAAAATGTACTCTTTTCGAACTAAAAGAATAATGGCTTCTGCAATAAATTGGAATAAAGAATCTCATTCTGTAGGTAAGTACATTTTGAAGTACCTATATTTTATTTCAAATACCCTTAATTTAGCACATTAATATATTACTGGTAAAGTTATGCTGTAAAAAATATTTAAACTGTTTCAGTATACATGGCAAAAAATACTATTATAAGTTTATTTTAAACCAGATCTTTTTACAATCCAATACAGAATGTTTATGATATCCTAAATATTTGTGGTTTTACTGGTGACTTAAAATTTAATTTTTTCCTATTTTTTTACTGTAATATAACAGTTTTGATCGTTATAAGTAATTCGTACCAATAGATAATAATCTAAATGTAAATGAGGTAAAGGTTTACTTAGGGTAACTCGCAAGTGGCTATTATTTATTGATATAAATATGTTGCTATAGTTAGAGCTAAATTACATTGAGCTATAAAGCATCAGCATCAAATTACCGCATTCATTGGGTATTGAAAAATAAATTAGCGGTTTGTTAAATATTGTAAAAAAAATTCTAGGTGCGTCACTATTTATTTACTTTATGGTTATATATCGTTTGACAACATTTAGGTTTATTATTTAAGCCTTCGTTAAGGATAAAAGTAAAATGTAAGGTAATGGGAAAAAATCTGTTCAGAAAGGTTATAGTGAACTTTTTTGGGTTTTAAATAGGTTTCTTTAAATAATACCTTTGACTTTCTTGATTTGTTAAATAGTAATGGCTAGGTCTTCTAGATTTGGGTCAGGTTCTATGTCAAAACTTTTTATATATTTTTTGGACGATTACATTTAGTCTGGATTAAGTATTGACTGCTGTTTATGGAGATGCTATTGAACTTCAGAAATGAATATAAAAAATGACACGATGGATAAAAAATATTTATTGAAGACAGGTTTTTTAAATAAGAATATTTTTGGGAAAATGTTATTGTAAAAAACATATTTAGATAAAAAGACAAGCAATAATGTTTCTTATTCTTTTTCACAATAGGTATTTTGCTTTAAAAAAACACTGTAGCCATTCAGACCTATACAAGCCATTTTTAAGGCAAATTATTTTTTTCAAAATATGATTTTTTTTCCACGGTTCTTAGGCCACTGATGAGTAACATAGAGTACATCGATGTTGAAGCCTTCTAGAAAAAATCTGACTTGGTATTCTTAAATAACATATTTTGCTGAACGATATTTTCTACAAAGAGACATATTTCTGTCTTATCATTATAAAATCTGCAACACTTAAAAACAATTTCCAGCAATTTATCTTATTTGTATGGGTTCTTGATATTAGTATAGGATAATAAAAAAACGAACATTTTTTAAGAGAAAATTACTTTTTTCTATAATCAGCAATAATTCCGCCTAAATACACCGATATAATTTATTACATACACTGCTTGTCAAAAATCACCGATATGTAAGAATGGTTAAAGAATATTTTGTGCATTTTTCTTTAAGTTAACTTTAGCATATCAAAAAAATGTGCTTTGTTTTTAGATACTCAAAGATTATTTTGCTTTTTTCTTGTACAGGCCGTCTGGTTATATTTTAAACGGTACCCTTGAGACGTTATGATCTTAGTTTTCAAAAAACTTTATAACAACCGTTCTTATCGGAGTTAACAAATGAGAATCAACAGGGTCTTTTTTAGTATTTTAGGGATAAAGGTAACAAACCTAGTATATTTATAATCAGCAAGAAGAGGCCTATTTGACGAATATATATTATAAGGGTATTCCATTTAAAATAACGAAGTTGATGCCCGTTTTTTTTTTACTTTCCGATCGTCTTTTATTTGTTTTTCTTGTAAATTCTAATGATTCCGATAAAACCCAAAAAATTTTGTATTTAAAATGTATTGTTAACTCCTATAGTAAAGTCTTTACAAAATCGTTTAAAATATAACCAGGCACCTTGTAAAGCAATTTTTTTTATAATTTTGAAAGCGCCAAAGTTAACGGCTTTATGGAGAATAAATGGTTTTCACTTCCTTTTTTTAGTTTCTAATGACCTATTCCCGATTTTGACGTTTCACAAATTAAGCCAGGCACGTAGCCAAGGGATGTCAATGCCCTATCCTATCCTAAACAAAAATGGCCCTGATAGAATTTTTTATACGAAGTTTCTGAGATAAATCGGAAACTATAATTCATTTTTCATTCAGATTCAAAAAAAATCTGAAAATTATAAATGCGTCCGGGGACCAAAATTATGATAATTTCAACAAAAATTATTATTCTGTCTTGTTTTAACAATATGATAATTCTTATGTGTTTTACATCTCTCTCTCCAAGAGATGAAGAAGTATAGAATCGGCAAAAAAAATTGCCTCAAAATGACTCAAAACGAGTAAAAAATATAATTTCGCAAAAAAAAATATTTTTGATATATTATGATTGTTTTTGGGCACAATCGGTTGAAGTAAAGAGGTTGAAACGGAAGGTTAATGGGTAATTCTTTTTAAATGACCGTGTAGTATGTCCTTTTGTGGGCCTTTAAGTATATAGATTTTATTAATAAGCCCTCTTTGATACTTCTGTCGAAAGTAAGTGGTTATGGAAAAAAGAAAAGGAGACGGAAATTAAGATGTTGTCGAGTAATTGTCGTTTTATGGGTTAAGGGGATAAGGATCCAAAAAGAAAAAATAAAATGTTCAAAATGGCCGATGTTTTGCAATTTAATATTGCATCTTCAGGACGTTAAAACCATGCCTAAAGACATATATTAAAATACTTCTCTAAAAATTAGCTATACTAATTTTAAAATTTGACTTGAAATGGTGATACATTTTCGAATATTATTACATGCAGAAACACACAAATATCAATAAATAACTAAATATTTTGTTCTGTATCTAAAAAACAATGCGCAATAAAAATTAAAAACATTTCAAGAATTTGACATTCATAGTCATAAAAATGAAAACCAAACAACACAGGTAAAAAAATGAAATATCACATGCATGGGTTACATCAAAGAACAAGAAACATCAAATAATTAAAACTAAAATTCAACCCAGTCCGTTCAATGGTCATCATTTCTAAGATTAATCTCTTTTTATAGTTAGTTTGGGTATCTAATATATTTGTGTTGGCAAAATCAAACCAATGCTCTGTATTTCTTTTATGTTCCACTAAAGCTGTTGGGTTTGTTTTTAAGAGAACATTTCTTCGTCAAATTTATGCTCTCTACTTCTGTCTTTGAAATATGTATCTACCCGTTTGCTTATATCTGACATTGCAAACAAGGAATATGATATATACATTCAGTTTTTGTTCCTTGTTTGTTGTAACTTGACGTTTTGAGTAAAAGTGCGTATTTAGTGTATTGCCACTTTTTATTGCTATCTTAATTTTCTCACTGTCTCTGCTGTTTGTGATATTTCATTCTTTTACCTATGTGGTGTTCGTTTTTCATTTAGTATGACTATATCTATCTATTTCTGTACCTGAGTTGAGTTTAAGTTTTAGAGTACCTAGAAACAATAATAATAATAATATCGAAAAATTGCGAAATATGTCAAATTTATTTTAGTAGATAAAAGAACCTCTTAAAAATACAAATGGTTTTTATTTCCGCAAAATGGAAAACCATTTCTTACCAAATAAAGCCTTTTACTTTCATTCTTTCAAAATTAAAAAATACATTATAGAGGAAAAAACAAATCCTTTTTATATCGTATAAATATTTCGAAAATTTCAAATATCAGAACCTCTTATTGTACAAAAAAGTAAGTTATTGATAAAACTGATACTAACAATCGTCGGTGGCACTGTTCTTGTATGACGCTGTAATAAGGTTAATTTAAAAGAAAAAAATGGTAAAATTGCTTTACTTGGAAATTCCTTCGTTATGAATCTTTTCTTTTGTAAGGAACAGTGAAGTGTGACCCAGTTTAGTTCCGCTCACAATCATTTAATAAACACATATATACTTCTTTTCAAATATTTTTATTTTATCATTATTTTTTTTAATTACAGTATTATCATTATTATTTTTATTATTATTATTATTATTGGACGCCATTTTGTTTGTCCATCTTGGATTCATACCAAGATGTTACTAGGTCTTCCTCATACGACCTCCAATTTTCGACCAAAAATTTGAAGTCAATCAGATACGTAATTTTTATATATATATTTTTATGATATAAACCCTAAAACGTGAAGATCTGTAAACAATTAGAAGAATGATTTTTTCACGCTTACAATAAATTCTTTTTGCGAGGGAAGTAAAAATGCACGTTCGACACATAGTACCTGCGTTTTGACAAGCGCCGTATATAATAATTATGTCGGCTTATTTTGAAAGCATAAATGTTGGCAATAAATTATATTATCTAGTAAAATCGCTTAAGTAATACTAAGAGTCAGAACAAAATTAGAAAAATGCTAGAAACTGTTCTTAGGTCTTATCATAGAGGCGAATAAAGAAATAATGAGATATCTCTGCTTGTAAAATGTAAGTTATCGTTGAATATTTTCCTTAAATTTTCAGATGTTACTAAAAACATCGTCTACCAACTTCAATAGGAAAATGTCAGTAAAAGGCTTTAAAACTATAAACCATATTCCAATTAACATTAAAATCTATAACTTAATTTTCACATAAGATTTAAAAAAATTTATTTAACCTAAAAACGACTTGTCTGAGTTCAAATGGGGAGGGTTTTAATACATCTCTAAATATACACTTGAAAATCATAATTGCAAAAGAAATCACTCCACCAATTATTTCTTTTTTTTTAGAATTAAAAAAAAACATATTGATATGTTCCAAATGTAGTGAATCTCCACTTAATTTTCACCAAAAAAAACAATATCAGAAACTGAAAAGGGGCAGATAATGCCAAAAAGTATTAGATTTCACAAACATTTTAATATTATATGTAAACGGGTTTTTTCTTTGAAAAAATAAAAATGAAGATTTACTGATTTGGAGCATATTTTACGTTAATTTTTGCTTTTCACAAATGGTTGGGTTTGGGATTTCGAATTTTTATACACAATAGTCTAGGCGGGTAATGGCCCTTAAAAACGAATCCTTGTTTTTTGTTCTTATTAGTTTCATAGCACTAAACCCTAGGTTTTATTTTAGAGCACTCAAATAAGGAGGACCAATCAGACACTGATTATGACTCTGATTATATTCCTTCGTCACTAAAAGATGATGATGAGGACGACAGCGACAGGTATCACGGACTTAACTTTGATTTTGATAAAGAAGAATACACAGAATACCTCATACCTCAGGAATACACAGAGCTTCAGCCCTTACAGGTTAACAATGTCAACACAACCGGTGTGATGGAAATAGAGCACAACATTAATAGTCCTGAGCAAACAAATCATGTAATGTATCTGCTAACAATGGATCTGGAATTTGAAGCAAAAAAAAGGCTTATACTGCAAAAAAAAAATAAAACATAATTGTGTCTATTGTGATGTTATGGTTACCAATTTTGGGAGACATTTAGAACGACAACATAGTGAAGAACTGGAAGTGCAAAAATTGTTAAATATGGAAATAAACAGCCCAGAACGAAAACAATTAATCGCAAAAATTCGAAAAGAAGGAGACTTTTGTACTGGAAAGGTCATTGCAGTTCAAGGAAAAAAACGAAAATATGAAACAGAAGAAAACGAAGATAAAAAAAGTGACAGCGATAATAATAGAAATATATGCGATTTATTACCTTGTATACATTGTAGGGGTTATTATGATAAAAAAAATCTTAAGAAGACATGTCCACAACTGTCCATTTAATAAAAAAGGTGGACAATTGAAAAGCGCACGTCATCAATGTTCTGGGCACAATTTAATGGCAGCTCATTTTGGACCCAACGATCCCCTTCGTACATCAGGGGTACTAATATCACTAAAGCCAGATGAGGTTCCTCTGGTTGCCAAACGTGACAAAATAATTTGTGAAGTAGCTAGGAAATATGTTAAATGCCATAAAGAAAAGCATCTAACTCTGGTTGCTAGACGACACATGAGAAGATTTCCGCCTTCTTATTGAAGTGCGTAAAATTGAAAATAACAATACTCTTACATTTCTGTCTATTTTACATTCCTCAAAATTTCAATCCATTGTTAAAGCCACTCGTGTCATATGTGTTTATAATTCATTGAATAAGACATTCATGTCACCTTCTTTAGCACTCCAAATGGGGACATTGTTACAAAAGGCAATAGGAGCCGCGTATTCCCTTGAAATTCAAAAAAACATTAATTCTCCAATGTTAGACATTTTAAATTCTTTCAAGTTATTAATTCAAGAAGAAAGGGCTACAGAGGTTTCCAGTGAAGCAGGCCAAAATATAAATTTAAACAAATTTAATAAGCCCACATTAATGCCTCTGGCAGAAGATATTTCAAAGATGAAAGATTATTTAGACGCCTTAATTGCACAAGCAACATTCAAGCTGAATGAGAATAATAAAAATGAAGAAGCATATAAAAAATTAATTGAAGGTACTTATTGCAGCCTGCTACTTTTTAACAAAAGACGTGTTGGTGAACTGCAAAGAATTTTATTAGATATCTATCTGAAGGTTCAAAATAATAACAGCAATCACCTCTCAAAATTGCTTTCTCCAACTGAAAAAATCCTTATTAAGCGACTTAATAGAATTGTCATTCGAGGCAAAAGAGGAAGAGGTGTCCCCGTTTTATTCGACAAGGTCACCCAAGAAGGTTTAGACGTAGCCATACGATATAGGAATAATTTTTTTGATACTTTTAATCCGTACCTATTTGGTGTGTGTTGCTCAGAAACGTGTTTAAGTGGTTACCATGTATTTAGAAAGCATGTTAAACTAGCACTTGGTGATCCCAATAAAACTGCCGCACTCACATCAACAAAACTTAGAAAACATCTGGCCACAATTTCTCAAATATTAAAGATGAGCAACGATGACTTAGAAAAGGTGGCAACGTTTATGGGACACACCACCAAGACACACAGTGAATGGTACAGATTGCCGTCTGACATATACCAAACTGCAAAGGTGTCGAAATTGTTACTACTGGCACAAAATAATGCCTTAGACAAATATAAAGGACATAATTTAAATGAACTTGATATAGAAGGTGATATTGTAGAAACCGAAGATATAAGCGATACATATGAAGAAGAGAATCTAGATGACTTGAAAAAAGAAACGACTTTACCAATTCAGGAAAGCACCAGTTTTACAACGACACGAACAAAGAGAAAGAAAAGAGTCCTAAAGAAATGGAGCACAGAAGAAAAAAACGCTACAATTTCTTTTTTCAAAAACCACATTAGGAAAAAAATTGCACCAAAGAAAGATGAAGTTTTAAAACTGGTCGAGCTATATCCATCTCTCTTTAAAGAAAGAGGATGGGAAAGCATAAAAATATTCGTGTGCAACCAATATTTGAAAATTTAAAATTTATAAATATAATTTTAAGTTTTCTATTACCTTAGTTTGACCTGTCATTTGGCGTCATCGTTAAGCGTCTGTATACATTTTATATATTTTTTTAATGGCAGTAGTATTTTTGTAATAATACAGTTATGTTTAATATTATTTCGTACTTTTTAAATGATTGTTCATATTATAGTGTTTATTACACATTGATATTTATATATTATGTAGTATCTTTGGTATGATACCCGGGTGAAATTACGTTGGTGAAAAACTCCATCAAATACACGAAAAATGTCAATCCCAACAACCAAAGGAAAGTACCTATATATACTGTAAACATCCTGAAAATTTTCCAAATAGAACAAAATATATTCTTTAATAACAAGTAAAATAAAAAATTCGCAAAAAACACTAAAGTAGTTTAACATATATATTAATTCACATGGTCACTTCACAGCCACATAGATGTTTTGGTAGAGCCACCAAAACCATCAAAATGTTTTAATTATTTTTACGCAAAACATCTAGTGACAGTAAAGTGATAGTGTATAAATTATTATTGGATATTAAAACCCTTTTTTAGTTTTTTATGTTCAGTTTTTGTTTTATTTGGTACTAACAAAGTGCTTATAGGATATTATCATATTTTTTCTTTTTTGTTATTGTACTGGGCGTTCTAACGAGGACTGAACAGTGGCTTATTTTTAACCTTTCCTGTATTAAAAAAATCCATCATTCGCTGGGTTTTTTTCCTTAGAAGTCAAAAATTGAACAAAAAAAATTAAAAGGCGCTTGGATGAAGTTTTATTTTTTAATAAAACAACCTGTTTGGAATGCAGAAAGTACATTTTATGTATAATGTTCTATACCTAAATCCCACTGTTTTTGAAATAAATACGTTGGAAGTTTGACATTTTGAGCCCTTTAATATGATGTAAAACCTAGACGGTTTGAATTACGGCAAAACGGTTTTCACTTTCCTGTCTTAGTTTTTAATTATCTAATACTTGACTTCAACTCGGGTTAATCCGTGCGTAATTTTTTTTGGACATTCGATTTAACCGGAAATAGATGTCAGTGATAAATAATTAAAAACAAAGATAGGAAAATGCAAACCATTTCGCCCTAAGTCAAATCGTTTAGATTTTATAGTAGATATGTTAAGGTGATTAAAATGGCAAACTTCAAACGTCGTTATCTCAAAAACAATTGTGGTATAGAATATAACACATAAGATATGTGCTTAGATGTTTCCGTTGATTGCAGAAATGCAGTTAAATAAAGGGTGTTCTATTAAAAAAACTTCATCCATGGCGTCTCTTATTTTTGGTTCAAATATTTTTTGTTCAATTTTTAAATTCTACAGAAAAAAAAAACAGCAAAAACCTATTTTGGTTTTGGTGGAAAGGTCAAAAATACGCCCCTATTCAGTCCTCGTTTGAACGCCTTCTACATAGCAAACAAAATAAGGGTAGAGCTGGGATCTAAAATATAAAAATAATATGAAACATCTATTTTTCAAAGATCTCGGCGTGAAAAAACATTAAGAATTGTGCCGTTTATCTAGAAAGACCGATTTCATATTGCTTTGTGGCATTTCCTAAATTGCTTCGTATATGTTAGTTTGATAATAATAATCTTTTTTAATATCAGGGGTTTACCATTTTTTGATACTTCAGTGACGTCATTTTTTTGTCGCTTCAAAGCAACACATATTAGACGTAACTCATTCATTCAACTTAACGCTCAATCATGAGCTACTTTCATAAATGCAACATTTTTTGTTTTTGACCACCCTGTATAGGATCATCCAAGTTTTTGTGATTTAATTTTATCTTGTTAAAAGTATAATTGAAAAAAAAAAATTATTAAAACAAAAAGTGAAATTTTTTTAAATCAATTCTTTTATAGTTATCATGCCTCTATTGACAAATACCACTTTTTTTGTTAGTAATGTGGTACTCTTTAATAACCACCCTTCTCAAATGTTTGTTTAAAAAAAAATATTCCAAAACTAATATTTTTTTTAGTGCCTTAATAAACTCGTTCTTCTCTTAGCCAGCAGAACGTTTGTAGGTAAAAAGCTTCTTTGTAAATTTTATCATGTACAAACAATGCATTTTAGAAAACAATTTCAACCACACTGTTTAACTTCAAAATATTTTATCGCTCTTCTAATATAATATTAAAATAGATTTAATTTATTATTCGCATTAATTAACCGTTTAACATTTAAAATTATTCTATCAGAAAAATGGCAACAACGGTTGGAGTCTCAGTAAACCTGTAATTGTCTTAAAGAGAGCCTGAGTCACTTATACAAATAAATAAGTGTATTCAGATATATAACGGAGGCTGGCTTAACCTATACAAGTACTGGAATCTGAGTTACTGCTCAACATATTTTTTGTATAAACAGGTGGAGTTTTGGTAGCCCAAGCTTGAACCGGAGGCTTAATTGATCTGTGTAGATATATATATATATATATATATATATATATATATATATATATATATATATATATATATACAGATACAAAATATTGGTTTAATTTACTGCCTTCTTTTCTCATTTTCCCAATTTTAATATAGTGGAAAAGTTACGATTACGCGTGTTTCATCAAACAAACAAGCATCATCGATCTGAAATTCATAAGAAGCTAATAGTAATCTATTTAATCAATTTATATATGAAAAGCCTACCTTAAACTAAAATATGTAAAAATATACAAAACTAACTGGAACAACTACTTAATTAGACAAATAGCAAAGCAAAGTTCCAAAAGCAAACCAAACCCTTTAAAATGTTATTACATTTATTACTAAAAAACTTTTGTTTACAGTAAGGATTGAACTCGAACCTCCCCTTCCAAGTTAAATCACATTATTAAAGCCATAGACCACCATCCATAAAGTAATTGTAACTTTTCGACTATATTAAACTATTTTAACAGAGACCGAGACTTTGTTTCTCACAATTCTTAACCAGGTCTCTTAAAGATAATATAGACGACTTACTTATTCATATATGTCAGGTTTGATAACTTTATTTTTTAAAATAACCCAGAAAAGAGATAAAAGCTGCTCTTCTATAAAACGCAATGCTTTCGAGAGAGGAAACATTCTCATAATACATAACAGTGAAATCAGTAAAAGTTCATTGCCTCTAATAACATATATATATATATATATATATATATATATATATATATATATATATATATATATATTCCGTGTTAATGGTAAATTATGTCAGTAGTTTCAGATAAGCGGTGTGTGACAATTCAAACTTTTCCTTATATAAATAATCTCACTAATTCAATTATTTCAATTTTTAAACCTTTTTCTAGTATAAAAATAGCCAAATATAATCTAATTCAAAATTAAAATTAATTTAATTTTGAATTAGATTATATTTGGCTATTTTTATACTAGAAAAAGGTTTAAAAATTGAAATAATTGAATTAGTGAGATTATTTATATAAGGAAAAGTTTGAATTGTCACACACCGCTTATCTGAAACTACTGACATAATTTACCATTAACACGGTCGAGAATATATATATATATATATATATATATATATATATATATATATATATATTCTCGACCGTGTTAATGGTAAATTATGTCAGTAGTTTCAGATAAGCGGTGTGTGACAATTCAAACTTTTCCTTATATAAATAATCTCACTAATTCAATTATTTCAATTTTTAAACCTTTTTCTAGTATAAAAATAGCCAAATATAATCTAATTCAAAATTACTCGTTATTTTCACCGGTCAAAGAAAAAACTCCATCTGTATATAAAACCAATTGTGTTTATCAAATGTCGTGCTTGGGGTGTGACGGTTGTTATATTGGCCAAACGTCACAATGGTTGAAGCAACGACTAACACAACATAAAAGTGATTGCCATATTGGCAGAAATTCGTGCGCATTGGTAGAGCATCACTTAAAACGGGGGCATAAATTTGACTAATGTCAAGATACTGGAATAGCATAATAATTATAAAAATAGATTGTTTCTTGAAATGTGCCATGTCAATAAAAACAAAAATGTAATTAATTTAAAATTAGACACAAATAAACTAGGCAATATTTACTGTAATATTTTAAACCAAATGTGACATATAAGAATAACACCCTATATATATCTTAAGTTTAGAATGGACTGTTTTATGTTGTAGGAATGTATAAGAACCACACACATATATATATATATATATATATATATATATATATATATATATATATATATATATATATATATATATATATATATATATATATATATATATATATATATATATATATATATATATATATATATATATATATATATATATATATATATATATATATATATATATATATATATATATATATATATATATATATATATATATATATATATATATATATATATATATATATATATATATATATATATATATATATATATATATATATATATATATATATATATATATATATATGTGGTTCTTATACATTCCTACAACATAAAACAGTCCATTCTAAACTTAAGATATATATAGGATGTTATTCTTATATGCCACATTTGGTTTAAAATATTACAGTAAATATTGCCTAGTTTATTTGTGTCTAATTTTGAATTAATTACATTTTTGTTTTTATTGACATGGCACATTTCAAGAAACAATCTATTTTTATAATTATTATGCTGTTCCAGTATCTTGACATTACTATAGTCAAATTTATGCCCCCGTTTTAAGTGATGCTCTACCAATGCGCACGAATTTCTGCCAATATGGCAATCACTTTTATGTTGTGTTAGTCGTTGCTTCAACCATTGTGACGTTTGGCCAATATAACAACCGTCACATTTGATAAACACAATTGGTTTTATATACAGATGGAGTTTTTTCTTTGACTTGTGAAAATAACGAGTAATTTTGAATTAGATTATATTTGGCTATTTTTATACTAGAAAAAGGTTTAAAAACTGAAATAATTGAATTAGTGAGATTATTTATATAAGGAAGAGTTTGAATTGTCACACACCGCTTATCTGAAACTACTGACATAATTTACCATTAACACGGTATAATATATATATATATATATATATATATATATATATATATATATATATATGTTATTAGAGGCAATGAACTTTTACTGATTTCACTGTTATGTATTATGAGAATATTGCGTTTTATAGAAGAGCAGCTTTTATCTCTTTTCTGGGTTATTTTAAAAAATAAAGTTATCAAACCTGACATATATGAATAAGTAAGTATATATATATTATCTTTAAGAGACCTGGTTAAGAATTGTGAGAAACAAAGTCTCGGTCTCTGTTAAAATAGTTTAATATAGTCGACAAGTTACAATTACTTTATGGATGGTGGTCTATGGCTTTAATAATGTGATTGAACTTGGAAGGGGAGGTTCGAGTTCAATCCTTACTGTAAACAAAAGTTTTTTAGTAATAAATGTAATAACATTTTAAAGGGTTTGGTTTGCTTTTGGAACTTTGCTTTGCTATTTGTCTAATTAAGTAGTTGTTCCAGTTAGTTTTGTATATTTTTACATATTTTAGTTTAAGGTAGGCTTTTCATATATAAATTGATTAAATATATTACTATTAGCTTCTTATGAATTTCAGATATGATGCTTGTTTGTTTGATGAAACACGCGTAATCGTGGGAAAATGAGAAAAGAAGACAGTAAATTAAGTATTTTGTATCTGTATATATATATATATATATATATATATATATATATATATATATATATATATATATATATCTACACAGATCAATTAAGCCTCCGGTTCAAGCTTGGGCTACCAAAACTCCACCTGTTTATACAAAAAATATGTTGAGCAGTAACTCAGATTCCAGTACTTGTATAGGTTAAGCCAGCCTCCGTTATATATCTGAATACACTTATTTATTTGTATAAGTGACTCAGGCTCTCTTTAAGACAATTACAGGTTTACTCAGACTCCAACCGTTGTTGCCATTTTTCTGATAGAATAATTTTAAATGTTAAACGGTTAATTAATGCGAATAATACATTAAATCTATTTTAATATTATATTAGAAGAGCGATAAAATATTTTGAAGTTAAACAGTGTGGTTGATATTGTTTTCTAAAATGCATTGTTTGTACATGATAAAATTTACAAAGAAGCTTTTTACCTACAAACGTTCTGATGGCTAAGTTAGACACAAATAAACTAGGCAATATTTACTGTAATATTTTAAACCAAATGTGACATATAAGAATAACATCCTATATATATCTTAAGCTTAGAATGGACTGTTTTATGTTGTAGGAATGTATAAGAACCACATATATATATATATATATATATATATATATATATATATATATATATATATATATATATATATATATATATATATATATATATATATATATATATATATGTATATATATATATATATATATATATATATATATATATATATATATATATATATATATATATATATATATATATATATATTATATATATATATATATGTGTTATAGTTAAAGCTCTAGCTAGGCAAGCTTATAAATAATCGTAAGCACGCACTTTAAACGACACAAAAATTAAATTATATTTAACCTTACGTAAAGTTAGTAACTGGAACTTATTATAAACAAAAAATTTCTTTATTTTGCCTAGTCAGAATATATTATTTGATCATTTAAATTCGTATGTTCGAAATATCTTCACTATTACATAAATTTTGCTGCTCTTTCTTTTCGCAAGAAGAAAATAACTGTACCATAAAAAAATACGGAAATAATATGCTATTTTCATCCAGAACAGTATACCAATTTAATAATAACAGTAATTGAATGCATGTTTTTTTGTAATATTATCTTTAATCTTTAATTTAACATAGCAACGAAATTAATATTTAATTATATAAATAATCAAACATTACATAAGGAATTAATTGTTTTTGGAGTGTGTTTCTGTTAAATGTATCTGAAACCCACTGTTTGTATTGATATGATTTCCTAAAAGCAGAATGATTTTAATAAAATTTTGTATTCCTTTTTAATTAATTGGTATAGTGTATGTATATAAGTAAGCTTACAATCACAAATAAAAGTTCGGTTGAAAAGAGCAATAATTGAAAGATTGGAAAAAAAATAAAGAAATTCCGGTGCCGCCAAAAAAAATACGATGAAAATTTTCACTATTACTTTGCATCAGTTTAATTACTAGAGAGAAATAGTCAATTTTCTTTGGAAAAAAGTTATTCTTTTGTACCAAAAAACAGCTAGTTAAACAAAAAATTTACTAACATAAGTAAAAATCCAGAAGTAAACCATACAATATTGACATAAAAACGAGAGTTAGACCTGTAAATGTTCCACTTCGACACTAAAAAATATGTTGCCTAATACCTAATTTAACGTAGTACGTAAAACTTTTTGGTGATGTTTTCTTTCTTTATGATATGTAGAATATATGACGTAGCTGAAAAAAAAAAGAATTTTACACAATTCTCATTCGAGAGCAGAGATCAGCTAGGTATGTATTCTGGAAAACATGGACTCCAAAGAAAGGTCAACGAACTATTATATTTTCTCACACAGCTTTTTATTGCATTTCGTAATTATTTATATTTTATATTTAACAACATGGTAAAAAATTAAAACTGAATATGTTACAGATTTTATAATTTAATATTAATTATATAATATATCAATATATTTAACGCTTATTAAAACACTTTCAATATAAAACATCATCTCTATGTGCAGTGGTAACTAGATATTATGTAGCTGCTTCTCTTTATACATTATAATAAAAGCTTACTTCGATAACACAGTTAGTGGCTGTGACACATAAAACGTTCTTCAAAACTATATAATATTGCTCCATTAGCTTGATATGTATTAAAAATAAAGGCAAGTAACAGCTGCTTATATACGAAGTAAGAAACCTTATCCGGGAAGGAAACGTTCTTTTCTCTCATCTAAAAGCCGTATTACTTTACTATATAACGTCGTAATTTTCGTGGCGTTATACGAGACTTAATATTAAGAAAAGTGAGAAAAAGCGCGGCCGTGTCGTGGACAGATACTTATTACAGTTAGTATATACGGCACTTGTTGGGAAATAAGAGGACGACAAGGGAATTTAAGTTCGCCAATTTTAAACTGGCGTGCAACAAAACTACATGGCTGAGAAAGGGATTCAAGTAGGTGTGTCGTGCTTCTACGGAATGATATACGACTTATTTTTGTGACACCGGCAATATGTACTCCTAAAATTGTTGGTAGTTGAGTGGGAAGGAACTTAAAAGTTTTAAGTCTTGTACCGATACGTTAAAAGTTAAAGGTCAAGTTCTTAGTTACATAGTTAGGGATAAGCTTCATTAGAAACTTCGAGCATAATTTATCTCCAGTGAAAATTTATGATTCTAGTATTTACAGCTAGTAATGGATTTTATTTATTTTATAATAAACTGCTCAAAAAAAAGATCGGTAAATTTAATTTTTAGCATCAAAAAGAAACATTTTTTAACGCAATTGTTGGGACTTCTTAGGAAAATGCGCTAATTTGGTAAGAAACAAAATACTTCTAATTTAGAGCGATACATTTGTGTCGATATTAAAAAAAAACATACTTTGGAGTATCCAGATTGCATACAGGTTGTCACAAAAAAAACTAAATAAATTTAATAAAGGGCCAATTTTTTAAATTAAGTGTTTAGCAGATTCTCAAAAGTTAAGTTTCATAAGATTTTAAAATTTTAGTGTAATATCTGGTGCCGTTTTCATCAGTTTTTGTTTACTGCCTGGATAAAAATTACATTAAAAGAAAACGAAGCTGATTCTAAACAAAAATAATGAAGTCTACCAATCTAAACTGGCCTAATGTTGATTTTACTATTTTACTAAATGTATATATGAACATAAATATTTTAGGACTAAGATAAGTTCTTTAAACGCCATGAACGGAATTTCTTAAATGCAGACCTGAATTCCTTATTTCTTTTTAAAAACATCATATTTTTAAATTTTATTTTCAATAAAATGATTTCATGTATAAAAAATACATAAACATGTAAGTAAATAAGGAGCTATCTAAAGTTTAGTGGGCCTACCGCGTACTCGGTACGTTTTTCAGCAAGGTTGGGATAAACTCTTAAGATATAGCGTTCCACTTTGCCCGTAACGCATTCTGTAATTTATCCTAATTATGCTCCATACGTGCTCCACAACATGTATGTCCAGGGATCTACCAGGTTTATTCACGCGTTTAATACCATAGAAACAAAAAGAACGAAACTGTCAATTAAATTTAAATTAAAATTGGCCAGATTTAACGAACATAAATTACGAAACGTTGTGCTATTACATAGTCTACTGTGTATCAACGATAAAAAGGGTATTAGATAGATACCATGCTAATAGTGATCCCCTATACAGATACTGAGAACGCTGCGGTCCTCACAAGTAAACGACACATTTTACTAAATTTAAATCATCGTCGGACACTCAATGCTACTGTACTAAACGTTTCACTTCGTGCAGTAACGGGAGTAATGATATCTACACAGACTGTCTGAAGAAGGTGGCATGAACGAGGGCTATAAGCTCGAAGACGAGCTCCCTGTCCTTATTTACCGGATGGTCATCGACTTGCAAGAAGAAGATGGCCCAAGATCAGCTTATTGGGGAATGACAGAATGAAGTAGACGTATGTTTACGGATGAATGTCGCTCTAATTTATTTCAATTCGATGGGCGAATGTTAGTTTGGAGAGAACAAAGTGAAAGGTATTGTGAGGAAAATGTGGATCTTAGAGTACCACTTGGAAGCGCAGGTGTAACTGTTTGGAGTGGTGTTATGAGAAATAGTTAGAAAATTTCAGTTTTTTTCGTAAGGGAAAAAATATGGACGAAAAATACCGTTGAAAGTAATTTCTGAACGTCTGATAACGTGATTTCAAAAAAGAATTATTAAATTTAACGTATTTTTGTGGGTCGACCTCTGTGCAATCTGGATACTCCGAAGTTTGTTTTAATATCGACACAAATGTATCGCTTCAAGCTAAAAGGAGTATTTTGTTCGTTATCAAAATAACAAATTTTCCAAAGAAGATCTAACAATAGGGTTAAAAAAAAGGTGTTCAAGCCACCTAAAAATTTCCGAGATACATCTTAATATTTCATTTTCGAGAATTAACCAACACCGAAAAAAAAATTATGAAAGAATTATTAGCCACCAGAAAGTTTCGGATTTTTGTACCATTTATTCAACATACTGCATAACAGTGATAAGAGTTGCTAACCTCAAAGTAACTGGAATCAGAATTTTCACGTAAAAACTTCCAAATTCCGAAAAGCTCCTTAAAATCCATTGACTGGTTTTCGAACCGCAGTACTTTGAATATGATGCTGAAAATTGGATTTGTCAATCTTTTTGCTAGCCAGTTTATTTTATTTGTAGTCCTATTCGATTAGCACCACAATCGATACAATTTATTAATGGGTTTAGTTTGGGTTTTGAGCAAATTTCAAAGTAAATTTAATTGGATAAGTAGGTTTTAAGCTCTATTACCATGTAGAGAAAATCTGCACACAACTACAGTTGACTCTAAGATGAGCAATTAAGAATAGATCTTGCAAGCTATCAAATACAGCATTAATATATTATCATATTGTTTAATAGGTCAGAGTCTTCAAGTTACACAGCTGGACTTGTAATAGTACAAATATTACTCAATACTGCATATAAAATCATGCATTTAATTAAATTTTGTTTTATAGTTCACAAAAGTTCTTGTTTTCTCAAGGTTGTAACACATTTTTAACGTTTCTTTCAATGACTTATAAAAATACTACATTTTTGAATGTTTTGCTGAAAGTCCCCTTATTTTAACAATAACTAAACCGAAACTGAGATTTAGTTATAGAACAGGCAATGTTTTATTAGCTATATTTATCGTTCTGTTTGTTTGTATGTCTGGTTTAAATTTAAATAACACATTTTTTACATTCCTCCACATAATCGAATAAATTCAAATTTGGAATTCCTATACAGTTTGCAAGATAATGTGATTTTGAGATTTGTATATGTATAAAAAACTTAAAATTGGAGCTATTTTGAATAGAAAGTATTATCGGCACCAATATGCTAGGCAAATTTTGTCGTTTGTGCAGATTTATCTGAGGCTATTTAAAGCGGCCAATTTTAGTCACTTGTGCAGCTCCGACCGAAATTGGTTATGCCTGGGTATTTAACTAGGAAGTTTTAGTACTGGTCACAGATAGTAATAGTAAGATGAAGTAACTGTTATTTACGTCATTAGCAACCCACATTTTTGGTGTAATAATATTATTGATCAGTTGCCCAAAACTTTTTTCATAAATATATATACTGCGGTCAAATTTAACATCTTATATTTTTAGCTCACCAAAGCGGTGTTAATTGTATTTTTTACTCTATTATCAAAACAACAAACGTTTTAAAAATAAGAGGGTTTTTAATCAGAACTATAAACTACATTTACAAACTATAATTTTACTTGACACTTTATTTTTCTTGTTGATAACAATCGAAATTTAATCTCGTTGAGTGTTACATCGCATATATTACGTATCTGAAGCTAATACAACAGAATATTAGAGTTTAGGTAAGCTTTTATTATGTTTTGTAAATACTAAAAAATATACGAAAACAGTAAATGAACTGTTTTAAAACAATTTTGCAAACTTTTCGTTTCCAGAAACATATTGTCAGGTCCAAATGCACGCAGATGACACCCAGATTTATAATAATAATTTGGTCAATTCACAAGCCAAAATCAATCAAGATCTATAAAAAATTTCTGAACTATCATTACAACACTCTCTAAAGTTGAATTCCAAAAAGTCTCTCTTGTTCGGGAGAAAAAAATGACTGCAATATTATCAAAAATTCTATTCAAATCCAAATCCATAATCAAAAAATCGATATAGCAGATAGTGCAATCTTGGTTTAATACTTGACCAAACTCTAAGGTATCATCAGTATACAACAAAAAACATGCAAAGAGCGTATGCGGCTTTAAGAATGTTGTATCCACTTCGCCAATGTCTTCTTCGTAAAACAAGGCATTGGTACTATCGCAATTTACGTATTACGCGCCTGTCTACGGCTTTGGACTACACCAAAATACATGTTACCGAATACAGCGAGTTCAAAACCCTTGTGCCAGATTCATTTATGGTATAAAAAGTTTGAGCAAATATCACCCAAAATTATTGAGCTGAATTCGCTTAATATGTCAAAGAGACGAAAGCTTTCTGGTATCACTCTTTCTCAAGAGCCAACTCACCTCTCCAGCGCACAAAACAGCACTCTTTGAGCTATTACATTGTACATCTGTACAATCCGTTACCGGACAGACTTAAATCCTCTAGACAAATATATATATATATATATATATATATATATATATATATATATATATATATATATATATATAATATTTAATAAAGACATTTATTATAATTATTATTATTATTACTTTCCTGGCATGCTGGCAAATAAATTAAATACGTCACTAATTTATATTATAATCTTTTTTCAATTGCAAATTAAAAGTAGACTGCAATTTTAAGATTTTTTAAAATAATCACTGCCGTTTCCGAAAAAAAATCTGTTATACTGCATGGCTGTACCACGGAAGGTTGAAATAGATCCAAACACAAAAACGTATTAATTTATATATTACATAACAGGTGTTAAATACTGAAGTTTTCAAAAGGCAGACATCCTTGAAAATGATCTTTTTCGCAGGATTAATGTACACTATTTTTCCCACAACCGAATAGAATATTCAGTAGGACCCTTATTTTTATTTTTATTTACATTTGATCACTAGGGTTGAAAAAAGTGTTTTAACATTAATATTAAAAAACTGAGTAATTACTTTGATCGTAAATTAAATGAGTTAAATATAGAGTTTGCTTTTCCAATTATAATATCATACAGGATGATATTTAATCAGGACGTACATTAATAAATAGCGTGTAAGAGATAGTAGTTGCAAAATAATATAGAATGTTAGGTCACTTATACAGCAGTTTAAGGCTGTTTAATAAAAATAATATAGCGAATATAATACATTGTAGTAAAATTTTCAAAATTAAAACCTATTATGTGAAAAAAACCTTTTTCTAAGAGCACATGCAATATTGATTGTTCAGCTATATAGATCCACTACCTAAAGTAAAGTTAAAACAACTTCACATTTTTAATCGAATGGTCGATTTAGTTCACACGGGAGTAATTTCATTTTAGGTGTATTTCCGTCAGTTTCATTTTACAAAACCTGAGAGTGCGCGCTGGAAAAGAAAATAGTAGTTTTAAGAACGAATATTGAAGTTTTACTTCAGTATAAAAATATGTGAATCATGTTTCAAGTTTTAATTTGAAGCGATCTTTACCCTGTTGGTAAAATTCTGATAAGTGAAAACAAGATCAATATTTATAAATATAGAAATTTAATATTTTAAACTTTTTTAGAATCATCATTAGTTAAGGCTATCACTTTTCTCCCCCAACTTAATTATTAGCACACTTTTTTATCATTTACATTAGTTTTGATCTTAATATATGTTTACTATTTTAGTAACATATATAAACTTTAAGAAAAAATTCAGGGTTTTTGAGTAGAGGTTGGAAGTGTATATATTTTTTGGCGAGTAGAATTTTTAGTGTTCAGTTACGAAGTCCTAATTTGATCAAATGAAGAGACAAATTAAAATGTTATTTTTTTTCAAAAAGTGGGTTGTTATTATAGGGACTGCCAGTTTTATTTGTTTTTCAACATTATACTATTTTATAATATAGTTTAGATAATATTGTAAGAGCCATTCTTACAATATTATATATATATATTAAAACGCACTTCAAACCAGAAAAAAAAATTAAAAATTAAAAACCAATTTTGTCTTCTTGGTTCTGAATTTTGTGACGGTGCAGTCAAATAAAAGAGGAGGCCTAGTGTACGAAACTCGTTATGGTATGTTAGTTAGGCAATTGGTTATACATTTTAGTTTAAATCTTACCAAAGTGAGTTAAAATTAAACAAATCCGTTACACAACATAGATGTGCCAATGTAGATTACTTGATGTAAGGAACGACACACTTAAACACTAAAGCACATTATGTGATTTAATTTCACCAGTTTATTAAAGTGCTCTGCACCTGTAAATTTTATTTATGTGAGTAAACAGTCGGGATTTATTCATAATAATAAAATAAACAAATTAACCTCCGACCTTGCTAATATATAGTAAAAATATAAAATTATTATTATCACATTTGGCAATGAATATAAAATGTTTTTAAACAATTTTTCTTACCTAAATAAAGCAGGCTTAAATAGTATGGCAATTTGTATAAAGGAAATAATAACAACCTTATCCAATAATAACACTTCGCAATTAATTTATGTTCAAAATAATTATATGAATGAATTTGAAAAGTGCAGTGCTGACGATGGAGCAGCAGGGACTTAATAAATCTTTTTTAGAACCAGAGTTAGGTCCGGACAAAATAACGAAGCTTGCAAGTCTTCAATCACTATATCACTGTTGCTACTGAGGAATACATTTGACGAGTTTTATATATTTTATCAAAAGCTTTCGATTGCGTAAGTCACAGAATGCTGTTCCGGAAGTTGGAGTTGTATGGGTTTAGGGGTGTGGAACTTGACTGGATGAGTTGTGGAAGATCTCAGACAGTGAAATGACTTGCCATAACAAGGGGTGTCCCTCAAGGGTCAGTGTTGGGACCAATACTCTTCATGTTTTACCTTAGTGACTTATCATTCTTGGATATTCAAGGCAAATTCACCTTGTTCCCGATGATGCGACTATTCTTTGGCAGGGATCCAGCCTGATCCTGCGGGACACGGTGTTGCATGAAATTGGGATGGTGGAATTGTGGCGTCGATTAAATTCTCTTTGCTTAAAAAAAAAACCAAATATTTCAGTTTTCGGCTGTAATGTAGATTCACTAACACTTGATAACAGTCATTTAGTAGAATCTAAGACTTGTGTGAAATTTTTGGGAGTTACTTTAGATGACAAACTGAAATTTAATGAACGTATCATAAATCTCAATTTTAAACTGGTATTTGCATGCTTTGCATTGAGAATTGCATCTTAAGAATTGAACTGGCAGTCAGCGAGGGGGTATGTTTTTCTCTTGTTGACTCCCAATTAACATATGGTATAGCCATATAGGGGTCAATTCTCTCAATATTTGTTTAACTGTGTGTTTGTGTTGCAGAATAGGGCAGTTCGATATTTAAATAGGGCGGGATTAGGGGATCATTGTAAATCAATGTTTATTTTCTCACAAATCCTGCCTGGTGTATTTATTCTTGAAACAGTGTATACTATATATAAAAGACGCGATCAATATCGTAATAACACAACGCCATATAATACTAGCAATACGTCGTCGAAGCAAATATAG
>JAUTXW010003842.1:0-63635 GCA_030620095.1 Kuschelorhynchus macadamiae | reverse complement strand
GAACTCACAGCTATTTTGAGGTCTTCTTTTGAATATCCACATCCTCTTTGCGTTTTTCTAACATAGGTGCGAACCATCGCTTACTCTGAAAAAAAAATAAAACCTTTAAATTATGCCTAATATTATATATGGGGCAAGTGCGCTTTATGAGCTGCTCTTGCCCCATTTACATAAGACGCACTTGCCCCGATGTACAGATTTAATGGGGCAAGTGCGCTCTGTCCTCAAAAAGCTATTTTATGCCAGGTACTCACAAAACTAACAATACTACAAATAGTACATCATAATAAGATAGCTACTTACCAAAAATAACAATAAAATCTCAAAGATTTCCTAGAAATTCTCAGATTACTAAAACAGAACCAACTCGTGTTTAAACTATAAATGCGACTGAAATCTGACATGTGCGTTCTTTGAACGTAGGAAACCGTAAACAAATTCTAACTCCTTAGTTCAGAAAAAGAAGTTAGTTGGACCCCTCGTTCATAGATGGCAAGACCATTTAATCAACTATATGGAAAATATTGGTAAATACTGCACTTGCCCCGGAAATGCTCTTGCCCCACGTGACCTTAATTTTTGCAAGCTTTACTACTTTTCACTGGATAAAGTTTTTTCGATTTTGAAGATCTACAAGGAATGACCAAATGTCATACGTAAAAATTACATGTCCATTGTTTAATTTGGCTATAAACATACAGCTTTAGACCACTTATTTAAACGTGCATAAAGTCTCTTCCTCATATTCAGTTTGATTCATCCATTGTTACGAATGAACGAATAGGCGAATCAACGAATGGGCGAATATTTTATCCACACTATTCATCAATTTGTATTTAATACGTTTGCATGGGTCTTCATTGTTTTGACATACATAAAAACAAAAGATTTTATTCGGACGAATGGTTCGCTGAGGTCAAAGCCTATTTGATTACCCGCCAAAAGACGGTATCGCCACGCAACAAATCGAACAGATGAACAGGACCCTCCACACTATGCGAACGAATGAATGAATTGACAAATCTACGAATAGCGAGTATCGGGCTTATGCAGACGAATGAACAAATGGACGAATAGTAAGTATGGGGCTTAAGGAAGCCTACTCGCAAGCGTGTCACGCGGCCGAGCGCATACCTATAAGAATTATCAAATGAGCTCATACCTAAAACAAATATTTTCATTCAATAACTTGATTGTTTTTTTATTTTTTCCTGATAAATAATGAAATTTACGGAATTTTGAGGAACATGTTTAAGGAAGCGCATAAGGGCCACAATTTTTTTTATTTTTAAATTCTGACTTTGATGTCGGAATTTAACAAAATTCTAGGTTTAAAGTCAGAATTTAACTAAATTCTGAGTTTAAACTCAGAATTTAACTAATTTCTCAGTTTAAAGTCACAATTTAACGAAATGCATTTTTGACGTCTCCTGCCAGACCTGAAATTGGTGTCAGGAGATAGATAATTAAATATTAAGACAGATAAGTGAAATCCATTTCGTTGCAAGTAAACTCGTTTGAGATTTACCGAGCTTCAAAGGGTCAAAATTGTCATTGTTCAAGTGCCATTTTCTCGAAAACAGTTAAATTTAGGCATGAGAAAAGTTATTCAATAAGTGCTTGGATTTTTTAGAAAAATATAAAAATTTAATAAAATATAGGGCATTTCATTTAAAAAACGGATAATGCCTCCGGTTTGAGGTAGAAGCGGCAACACCGCGCAATTTAAAATATTTTATAACGAGAGTATATTATGTTCATCTACGGCCAAAGCCAAATTCTAAAACATCCTATTCGTTGGTTCTCCAAATATTTCTAATAGGACACTCAACTTGAATCATCCTGAAACAGAGGGGGAGATCTGTCAGTATGTTTCGCGAGACACCCTTAAATCGTTGAAACATATATGAACCGTTTCTTAAGACTTATTTATCGTTTTGTATTACCTTTTTTATTTTGTGAACCTTTTAATGTATATGTTTTCTTGTATTCATTTTTGCTTTTTTTTCAGCAATAGAAATAAATAAAAATATATAAAATGAACTAATTAAACATATGTTTAATTTGTCAGGGACTTATTTAACACTTAAAAATCAAAATAGCAAACTTTTATTTTGTACCCTCCCCCCCTTTTATCATTTTTTAACTATCTATAGTTTGGTGGAACAATTCATTGCGCATTTGCCATTATTCAAACAAGAATATTGAACTTGTTTTTTTGGTTCCAGTCTGTTATACAATCGTAAGGACTAAATTCTGACTTTAAACTCAGAATTTTCTTAAATTCCGACTTTAAACTCAGAATTTTGTTAAATTCCGACTTCAAACTAAGAATTTTATTAAATTCTGACTTTAAACACAGAATTTAGTTAAATTCCGACTTTAAACTCAGAACTTTATTAAATTCCGACTTTGAACTCAGAATTTTTTTAAATTCTGACTCTAAACTCAGAATTTAGTTAAATTCCGACTTTAAACTCAGAATTTTATTAAATTCTGACTTTGAACTCAGAGTTTTGTTAAATTCTGACTTTAAACTCAGAATTTTGTTAAATTCCGACAGAATTGGAAAATAAAACAAATTGTGGCCCTTCTACGCTTCCGTACATTTTTTACGTTGACTTAAAAAAAAATTATTTGGCTGCCACTTTGTTTCGCCATCTTAAATTCGTACCACAACTTTACCAGTTTATATCACATGTAATTATTGGACAAAAATTAAAATTATTTTAAAAAGTAGGATTTTCGGGCTGATTTTTTAAGCCTGTATTTTGTTTGGCAATCTTGGAGATCACCAGTTCATTCTTATGTAACAGTTGATTTTTGTGAAAGATATGCGGTAAATTGGATAACTATTTTTTTTAGTAATAGTTTTTTAACATCTCACTAAGCCGTCATTTTGTTTCGCCATATTGGATTTTTATCAAAATATTACCAGGTCATTCCCATATGACCCTTAATTTTTGACTAAAATCTGAAGTCAATCTCGTAGTAGTTTTTAAGCTACGCCGCGAACTGACAGACCGACAGGCAGATAGTCAGACGAACCGACAAAATTGATAAAACATATTTTTTGGCATCTAAGGACTCGTAAAACGTAAAGATATGTAAAACCTGTCATTAATAATGTTTTAACATTTCACTAGGCCGTCATTTTGTTTCCCTATATTGAATTATTACCAAATCATCCACATATGACCCTTAATTTTTATCAAAATTTCAAATAAAGTCAATCGAGTAAACCGTTTTTAAGCTATGCCGTGAACTGACAGACCGACCGACCGACGGAATTGATAAAACATATTGTTTGACATCTAGGGACGCTAAAACGTGAAGATATGTAAAACATGAGAGGGTGATTTTTTTCCACTGTGTTGATATTACAAACATTGTATTTGGCCGTAATTTTGTTCGGCCATTTTATTCTACCATCTTGGATTCGTACGAAAATGTTACCAGTTGATTCCAACATAATAATAATAATAATAATTAATAATAAATCGGCTTTTATTTGTGACATAAATACACACAGTATATAAAAAAGAACATCACAAATGCGCAAACCACCCGGGTCGAGATTTAGCTCAACTACTTCTAGCTATTCTTACATCGAACCCTAGATGATTACGTTAAGATAGACTTAATCCTAGTAAAATTACAAGTAACTATATCTATATTTACATACACAATTACACACAAAACACAAATTAACAGTTTTTTAAGGGAGAGAGGACCGAAAAATGTTTAATTTTTTTTTCTTTTTGCAAAAATTAATAAATGCTATTGCATTGCCAGCAATTGGCGTCTATATCAAGTTTTAAAAACCTCTGAGCTCAACAACTTAAGTTCATGGTTTAATTTATTATAGACATGCGCAGCCTGATAGCTAAAACACTTTCTGAAGAAGGCTGTCGAGTGTCTGGGGACACTAAATAAACATTTTTAACGGGTATCCCTTTGATGAGTGCGGCTCGCAGGAACTAATCTGTCATTAAGAAAAGAGGGAGATGTGGAGATGACTATTTTATGAACAAAGACTGCAAAGAACAGGTCCCGTCTATTACTCATATTGAGCCATTTGAGCTCACGAAGAAGAAATAGAAATATGATCATATTTTCGAAGTGAGCAAACAAAGCGACAGCAAGAGTTCTGCAACCCTCTGAATTTTCCGTTTTTCTAAGATATTTAGGGATGTACCGTAAACAAATGAACAATAATTAAAATTTGACAGTACTAATGACCCTGATAACATAATCTTAAGTTTTTTTGAAAAAAATGTGCCTGTTCGCATACAGCATCTTAAGAGAATGGAAAGCTTTTTGTACACACACATTCACTTGTTTCACGAATTTTAATTTCGTATCGATTAAAACACCTAATGATTTTGCCTTACTCTTAACAGGTAAACAAACGCCTTCAATTTGGATCTGTACGACTTTATCAATGTTGAGTATTTTATTGTCTCCAAAAAACATAACTACGAATTTATTAGGGTTTAAAATTAAACCATGCTTTCCTGAAACTTCATTTACATTTCTTAGCTTCTCGTTGAACACAAATTCACCGGTGATGTTCATTCGGTAAAAAACTGTAGCTTATCTGAGTACCATCGGCGTATGCTTGATAGGCACAGTTCTTAATGCCTCTAAGAATATCAGACGTATATATTATGAATAAAAGTGGTCCTAGGATGGAACCCTGGGGCACACCTGATAATACAGGGTTTAATGTAGAGGTATTGTCGTTTAATACAACCTTTTGACTTCGATTGCTCAGATAAGCAGAGATAAAGTTAACAGCAGACTCCTGGAAACCGTAGTATTTGAGCTTTGAGCATAGCAGGGCATGGTTGATGGTATCAAATGCCTTCGATAAATCCAGCACCACCAACGCTGATATTTTGCCATTATCCAAGTCCCCACCAATCGTATTCAAAATTCCTGAAAGAGCGGTCGCCGTACTATAATTCTTTCTAAAGCTACGGTTTCCTCCGAAGCGGTGCCGTCTTTTGACGGCCGTCAAAATACGGCGGGTGACGTCACGAAAAACGGTGGCTTGTGAATATAGGCAAGTGGTTTCCAAGAAAGCGGTGCCGCTCGACGTTTGCGTTACAGCGGCGCCGTCTTCATTTGAAAGCGGTGTGTTGGTCGCTACGAACAGTTTTGTCAACGTTTTTGTGAGGTACGTTGTGTGTAGCGGTGATATTTTTTTGAAGGTAGTTTGTTTTTAGGTCTCAAGATGTGTTCAAAAGAACAGAATGCTATATGGTCTATGGAACAAGACGAAATATTGATTGACTTTGTCAGGGTAAATGAATGTCTTTATAATATCCAATCGAAAGAGTATCGAAATACTCAAGCAAAACAACGTCTTTGGCGTGAAATTGGAGATATGCTTAAAAAAACAGGTAAATAAATTATTGTAGAGCTTTTATTCGTTCTAATACATTTTACAAAATACTTAGTAATAATTGTATTTTAATGTGGCCTGTAATAGTTTTCCTGCCATTCCACTGCCCCCGGACCATTAAAATATAACTTCAATGTTTCACGAATTTGAATTGGTGTGTTTGCTCCACGATAATTATTTTGAATTAAAGGTATTAGATTTTTCGATGGTAATGGGAACTGTTCCCTGTCATTGACATGCGTGGGAAGGGGTACATTTGCGTCTCGTAATAAATTGTGTAGTATGCATGCCGATGTGATTACTTTGTCAGTAACTTCTGGTGCTGTTGCAATAGGTTGAAAAAATATTCTGAAGTATGCGCAAAGAATACCAAAAGTATTTTCAGTTGTCCTCCTTGCGCGAGAGAGTCGATAATTAAATACTGCTTTAGATTTGTCAATTACTGATTGCTCTCTGGGATATGGTTTCATTAAATGTTCATGCAAACTAAAAGCTTCATCCCCTACAAGAACATGGGGAACCGCAACATTTAAACCAGGCAAGGCGCGTGGTGGTGGAAATGGAAACTCATTCTCCAGTATTTGTCTGCCAAATTTGCTTTTTAAATAGATTCCTGCAAATCATTTATACACAGTATACAGAGGGTTCTGCGTCAATGATCCATATTACTTCTTATTTGTAGATATACAGAAAAATGTTAAATACAAAAACTTTTTATTTATTTTAGGTTTGCAAATTTAATTTTTGACACAAACTTGTAATTATTTATTATGTATTAACAAAATTTGTCTAGACTTTTACGAGGAATTCAAAAATGCAATGGTGTCCTATTTAAAATAACAAAACCGAATTATTTAATATTTTTTATATATCTACAAATAAGGGGTGACAAGATCATTGCAATTGTGTCCTGTAGAGGAACCCTGTTAAGGGAAATAATATTTCATTTAAATAAAGAATTGAATTTAAGAATATATGTATTTCTATATACTAGGTTAAACAATGTTTTTTTGGAAAAATTGCATAAAAACTTAAATCTGATAAATACTTCTTTCGGTATACTCAAATAATTCTTTATTCATAAGGCAATATTTTTTCCCATAATGTTCCATAATGAGCTTGATAGTTACCTGCATCCCCTTCTCTGCCATATGATCCAATGTCAACTGCAGTAAACTTGCATTCTGCATCAACAATAGCTAACATGACCATCGAATAAAATTCCTTGTAATTATAAAACAATGAACCAGTGTTACTAGGGGCTCTTATTCGTATGTGTTTGCCATCGATGGCCACCACACAATTTGGAAAATTCCATTGCGACATAAATTTGTTGGATATCATTACTAGGTGTCCATCTGTTGGTGGTGGTATCACTATTTCGAGTATTCTATTAACAATGCTACTTGCAACTTGCTTAATTATAAAGGAAATCCAAGAATGACATATTCTAAATTGAAACGCCAAAGACCTGAAAGACTCGCTTGTAGCCAAAAATCTGAAACAAGTTCATTTAGTTTCGGTTAATTTTTTTTGTATTTTTATCGATCCCATGATTTTTAATTATTTGCTTAATACATATTTATTATGGTTTTAAGATGTTGAATGCTCCAAAAGATGGTCATATATCCGAGACTACTACGTCAGGAAAAGGGGAAAACCCTGCACGGGTTCTGCAGGCGAAGAGGCTAAGAAGCGAATGGACCAGTTACACTTTTTAGATAGTTAAAGAAGGTAAACAATAAATTAGTGTCAATATCCAGATAAAATGACTATAATCGCAAATAATTTTTAGTACTATTACCAACATTACTGATGATATGGGGAAAGAAAATACCAATGACAATTATTCTGAAATGGTTACAAACATAATCGCTGAAGCGGAAGACCCTCAGATATGTAATGAGGATCAAAATAGCCTTGGTAGTTCTGAGCCAGAATATACAACACCATACGATATAAACAATACACCATCTGGACCACCCCTCAAACGAAAAATTTCAAGCTTAAAATCTAAAAATTCTGATGAAAGAATGAAACTTCTGAAAGAAATTGCAGCAAAAAATCGAGAACCGGTCATTGCAACAGTCCAAAATAAGATTACATATTGCTAACTATGTTGGTAACAAAGAGATTGAGTTTTTATCGGGACATACAAGCCAGCCACCATCTCGCCCATCATCTGAATTGAGCTACGCATCTTTCGATTCTTATGATGCAAGTGGACATACGACAGGCAAACCACCAGCTCGCCCATCATCTCAATTAGGCAATTCTTATAATGAAACTTTGAATTATATGCTTCCCGTAACATCAGCACCCCATGCAACCAAAGTGGTTTCAGATGTTAATAATTATTTTGACTAATAAGTTTTGTTGTAAACAGTAGAAAATAATAAAATCGTTTGTCAAGGATGTTACTTAATCCACACACAAAATATTTCATTCATTTCATTCATTGAAAAAGTACTTACCTTAAAAATACACATAATTTTTGCTTTGCTGATAATGGATATGGGACTCGATTTGTTGGCTTTGACATAATGTCTTCCTGGATGTTATTTAGAACATAATCGAATAACATCGGTGTAAGGCGAAAATATTCTTTAAACTTGTTTTCATTATTAAATAAATGACGACAGACTAGAACCTCATAAGCACCTTCTCTTCTGCGTTTTTTAAATATTTCACTTTCAGATTTTCTCGTCTCTTCTTCAGAGGATTCCTCTGCCTCCAAAATAATTACAAGTGCGAGGTCTAAATCATCCATCGTATCACTTCGGTTTCAGACTTTACACTATTGTCTGCCGCTACAAGCACCGGACTAAATACACCGTTTTTCGTGACGTCACCCGCCGTATTTTGACGGCCGTCAAAAGACGGCACCGCTTCGGAGGAAACCGTAGCTTAAAGCCGGCCTGTTTTTCGGGAATTATTTTATTATCATTAACAAACTGGTTAGTTTGGAAGTATGCGATCTTTTCGAGAATCTTGAACACAACTGGCAGGAGACTTATGGGACGCAACTCAGCATAAGACTCCGGATTGATACTTTAGGAATGAGCTGAATGATAGATGTTTTCCAAACATTTGGAAAGTAGCTGCACTCGAGACAAATATTGACGATGTGAGCGATAAAGGGAACAATAAAAGGTGAGCAATATTGAAGCATTGAACGCCTAACATTGTCCGACCCAAAAGCATTGGATTTAATATTGTAAAGAGTTTGATGAATTTCGTTAATTGATGCAGGCATAAAGTTAAAACTCTTCTTAAATGGTGACTCAGAATCCATATATTTATTTATCATATCCCGGCTATCACTTTCCTAAAAACTGAAAGCAAGCAAATGTCGAGGAATGTCGTACTTATTGGAGTTTTTTATGTTTAAATCTTACATCACCCTCATCAATCACACCGCCAACAAATGTCCTTTTGCGCTTGCGCACCAGACTTAAAGTAGAGTTACGCAGTACTTTATATCGCTGCCAATCTTCCAATGATTTCGTTTGCTTGAATTTTGCCAAGGCACTATCGCGACTTTTCATTAATGTTTTTAAATCCTCGGTAAGCCATGGAGCCTTTGGCTTAGTAACGCGAGCTGTTTTTAGAGGCGCATGCCGATCAAAAGCATCTGTAATTTTGTGTTCAATACAATTAACATAAAATATATCATTAAATTCAGTTATTTTGATGTTAAGCTCACAAAGTTACAAATGACAAAATGTGATTAACGTTTGCATTGTTAACAATTTCTTTATCAGAAATAAAAATAGGATCAAACGTCGCAGCGCTTTTCTCGATGGCTTATCGATCAACTGCGCAAAACCATATGCTTCAAAACAGTGACTAGCGGGATTGTCAAGTTTTAACAAATTAAAATTAATATCGCCCCCAAGCAGATGACATAGCTATCAGAGGGCATCACAAGCGACAAAACATTATCTAGTTGATCCATACCCAACCTTACATTACTCGAGGGCGGTCTATAGAAAATTAAGAGAGTATATAATTCCTTCCATTAACCCCAAATTTAACCCACAGCTGTTCGATGTTACTTTGTTCGCAGTCAGCTTCGATCACCGTAGCTTGATGCTTATACAAAATTTAAGACAAATTGGATAAGCAGATTTTTAATAAAAATATTTTTAACATTTCACTAGGCCGCCATTTCGTTTCGCCTTATTGGATTTTTACCAAAATATTACCAGATCATCCCCATATGACTCTTAATTTTGACCAAAAATTAAAGTTAATCGGGTAGGTAGTTTTTAAGCTATGCCGGGAACAGACGGACCGATGTTTTTCGGCATCTAGAGACTCTGAAACGTAAAGATCTGAAGGGATCTCGGAGGGCTGTTTTTTCACGATTACAATACTTCCCTTTTCCGAAAGCAGTAAAGATACACATTATTTAGGATTGTGTTTATGCATGTTTTTTTTCTCATTTGCCCTAATTAACCCATTTTTGCTTCTATCGCGTAATTTTTTTTTGTAAACCAATATCAAGTTATTATCTCTGAATATTCGCAGCAATTTAAATTATATTTCTTCTTTTTATTCTAAACGTTGAGACACGCGTTAAAACCTCGTTTTAAATGTGATATTTATTGGATAATTTATCAGCAGTAACTAGACCACAGTTAGGGATTCCCCGAGACTCGGTTTATTTAAAACAGAGAGTGATAATATTTTGTGTCACGGTGATATTCAAACGGGCGTTAGATATCTAGTTTTCTAGTTCTATTAGTGTTTCGACAGTTCATAGTGAAAAAGTTTAAAAGAAACGTTACTCATTTTGAAAAAATTGCATATTTTGTTTACTTTAAAATGAAATTTGGAGATCAAGATAAATTTTGGTCTCCACATGTTATCTTCAAGATTTTCGAAAAAAGTTTAAAGCAGCCATGTCAAACTCGAAAGTCACTGGTGGGCCAAAAGCATGAAGACCATCGACTAGGTGGGCCGCAAAACCTTATTTTAAAGAAGAAAAACTACTGCAAATCTTGTGAAAAAGTACTATTATAGGACAAGTCTGTTTATTAAATTTCCAATAAAAGGGACATTACAAAAAACTACAAACATTAAATTCTTTTGCCAGATATTTGACATCTTTTGTCTTTAATTAAGTTGTCTATTTGTGGCGCGAATTTATCGGCGGAAATGACTTTTAAAACTGCATCCAAGTGTGCGTCCGTCAATCGCGATCTTGTGGGAGATTTGTTTCCTTTCATCAAAGAAAATAGTTGTTCACACTTATAAGTACTTCCAAACATTGACAGGATTTTACAGGAAAATTTTCTCATTTCTTGGTATTGAACAGGCAAGTACTTTAAGTAAAATTCGAATGTACCAGTACTATCAAATTTTTGTTTCTTCGGGTCTGACACTGAATCTCAATTACTTCCATTTGCAAGTGAGGGGGAACTTTATCAATATCGATAGTGAAAAGACCAGTAAATAGAGAAAAATTGTTTTCTTGGTTCTTAAAATCCTGAAAACGCTTCTCAAATTCTGCCAGAAGGCTTCTCATTTTCTCTGAATATATTTTGTATGATATTGGGACACTTGTGCTTTCCTGATATGCCTTATAAGTCAGAAAATGTGACAGATTATCCTCTGCTAACTGTTTTTCCCACAACATCATCTTACACTTGAAAGCTTTCACATGATCGTGCATATCTGTAATAACTTGACGTGGTCCTTTAAATTTCGTATTTAAGTCCGACAAGTGTTTTGTGATATCTACCCTAAATAAAAGATCTTGTAAAAAGGGTACATCGCATAATAAGCTGACAGCTTCTTTTGTTTCCATGAAAACGCGTATTTCTTCTTTGAGTTTCCAAAACCGGTCAAGTACCATAGAACACGAAAGGCATCGCACCTCTGCATAATATGGTAAACCATTTTCTAAATCTCGTAAAAACACAGAAAACTGTCGCTGATTAAGGCTTCGTTGTACTTGCAGAAGTCTATAAACAGCAATGAAAATATCCTTCCCAGTTGTTGTATCATGCAATGGTACTAATTCCAGTAATTCTTCATAAACAATGATATCTGTATCAACCGAACAAAGAAAAACAGCGAGTTGCGCCACACCACACACATCCGTACTTTCGTCACAGGCAATAGAAAACGCAATGAAAGAGTCTGAATTTGTTTTTATCTGATCACTTATATTGGCAACCAACTCAGTAACTCTTTCAGTGACAGTATTCCGGAACAAGGATATATTTTGAAATGCCTTTACGCTCCCGGGACTTACAATTTCCGCGGCCTAAATTACAAGTCACTTTATAAATTTACCTTCAGCAAATGGTTTTCAGTGTTTCGCGATCACCTCCGACAGTACGTAACTCGCTTGAAGAACAGATTCATTTTCTTCCTTTGGACGTGTAAACATAAGCTGCTGATCTTTCAACCGCGATTTTAACTTATTTAACTTTTCGTTTCTGACCCTGCCTGTATACTTGTCAAACATAGTTTTATGAATATCAGAGTGACGTTTTATATCATATAATTTTGGGACACCGACTGTCCTATTACAAAACTCCCACTTTTCTTAAAAGATACGATGCTCATCTACAAGTTTCCTCTTACTTCCACTTGGTTTTGAAAGAGACATGTGAAAAACTGTATCCGAAATAAATTATAATAAATGCTGTTAAGTGCTGTAACAATAAGTGCGCAACTCAACTCGAAACTCTATCGCAACTGACTCATAACTGACTAAACACTGAACGACTGAACTCATTCGAACACGGCTTATATAAAGTTTGGCAAGTTTATTATGAGCTATGAAAAGAATGCGAGTATCCATGGAGACAATGCTTTCCTCGCAGCTGATACGTTAGATTTTTGCATATCCATGGAAACGGTCTGCTTTTGACAAACCTCCCCCTTACGTCGCGGGTCAAGATTAGTTTGTCAAACTATACGGATTGTGATTTCTCGATTTTTTCCAGAATGTTCAGATAGCGTCATCTGTGTTTTTGCGCGATATAATTTCATGGATCAAGCCAGATAACGCTTGGCTTTAGGTCTTAGGTTGAGTATGTGTAGTTTATCCTCCTAAACATAGATGGCACTATGCACAATTGTACATTTTATTATACCAATCGTTGTTGCAGCAGCTCGCCCTTTCAAAAACGGTTTTCAACTTGTTCGCAGGCCGCATTATCTGGCTGTTTTGAAACTGATTTGGGCCGCAGAACAATGCTCACTGGGTCGCATATTTGACATGGCTGCCTTAAAGGAACAAGAGAAGTTTTACCGCTTTGTAATATTAAAAGTTATAACACACAATCTCTAAAGTATATCGGCTATCCCAATCTTCCGTCGGCAATACGACCGGTTCCACCTTATGCTGATATACCTGTACCTATTTGACTTAAAGTATTGTAATCTAATGTCGAATCCGAATCTTCAACAGATACAGAGTCTGGCATTTTTGAAGCTTCTATCAAATTATCATAGCCCTTTTAGTTTTTAAGATACAGGGCTAAATTGAAAATGTTGCATTTTCATGCACCACTCGTATCTCAACTATCAGATAACTAATCGAAAATGTGAAAACTGTCTCTTATATAACTTTTCCCGTAGAACTCAATTCCCCCTGCGGAAGTGGTATACAGAGTCAGGTCAAAAAGTTATCCGACCCTACTTTATTTCTTTAAATGGAATACCCTGTATATTTATAGACTATAAAATTCTCTTCTTTTCTTTACCTTTTCAAAAATATATAATAATATGCACTTTTTTCAGAAACAAGCAAATAAATGACAATTTTCTGAAAATAAATGCATAATTTAATAGTAGGCCATGAAACAATTGAAAAAATTACCTATATAGTTTTTTAATAACAGTAAGTTTGTAACAACAGTTTTATAGCATAATGTAATAATATAACAAACGCAAAAAAAATGAGATTATTAAAAAAAAGAATAAACAAATTTTTAAAGGTGATGTTTAAATTGACCACTTTCTCTAATGCAAAAATGATACATTTTTGTAACTCTTTGAATAGCGTTAAAAAGAACCATTGGTCTCATTCGCAGATTTCGAAAGGCTAAATGAATTGCTAAGCCGTCATATCGTGTTTTGTATACTTTATTTTGTATATAGCCCCATAAAAAAGTATAAAATTGAGAGATCTGGAGATCGTGGAGGTCATCTAACAGGTCCATTGGTACCTATCCATCTTTGAGGAACGTTATTATCAAGAAATTCCCTTAAGAGTCTAGAAGTGTGACTTGGGGCGCCATCTTGCTGTAGGTAAACAGCATTATATTGTGCTAATAAAATATTTTCGAACAGTTCTGGAATAGCTTCCTCAAGGATTTCTAGGTATCTACGTGTTGTAAAACCTCCTTCAAAAATCCTTTAACTATATGTCTGCCCAAAATAAAACATTCCACTATTCCAGTTCCTGGTATTGCGACAATTAAAAATTTCCGCACTTGGAAAAAAGCATTCGTCTGACCAAATATCAAGTCTGCCAAATAAATCGTTAGCATCGATTTGTTGCAAATACCACTGGCAAAATAGTACCCGGTGCTCGGCATCGCCAGGATGCAAATGTTGCACTACATTAAATTTGTATGGATGATACTTATATTTCTTTAAGATCCTCTGACCGTAGAACCACAAAATGCTACTGGGAAAACTACACTATTACGGATTATACGAAAATGCAATAAAATTTTTCACTTTTACATAACCGCCAAAGTAAAGTGGTAGTCTTTAGGGAGGAGTCCCACAAGGTTCGATTTCGTCACCACTACTGTTCTCAATATACGTCGATGATATGTTTAAGGTGGTTAAATATGCAGAGCTTCAGCAATATGCAGACGATTCTCAAATATATATTCCCATTAATAACCAAAACGTTAAAACAATACAAGAACATTTTCTCGCGGACTTAGAAAGCATAGAAACTTTTGCCAATAATCACAATCTAAAACGCTTTAAAATCCCAAATATTAATCATAGGGAATAATGTTATCGTCAGAAATGCTGTGCAACAAACCCTACGAATACACATCAGCAATAACGCAATCCCAATTGTGAGCCAAGCTAAAAATCTAGGCGTAACTTTCGATGAGGCTTTAACCTTTGAATCTCACGTAAAAAATAAAGCAAAAGCAGCATACTTGCGTCTCAAACAACTTTACAAACTAAAACAGTTACTAACATGTAAACAAAAATACCTCTTGTGTGAGAGCTTAATTATTTCACTCTTTGACTACGGTGATGTTGTATATGGTGATTCTTTAACAGTATGTACGAAAAAAATATTTCAAAAAATACAAAATTCTTGTGTGAGGTTTTCATATGATGTACCTTATAGAAACCATATAACTCCTTATCTAAATCAAGCTGCTATACTTAACAGGAAAAATCGTAGGAAACACCATATGTACAAATTTATATATAGAGTGATAAAAATAAATCAACCAGAATATTTAAGCAACAACTTTTCTCACAACCATGGAACTAGAAATACCCAAAACTTTGTGATCCCTTTACATAGAACAATGGCCTTTCAAAAATCTTTTACATTCGTTGCTATGAAAATGTGGAATGACCTACCTACTAGTATAATAGGTCAACATAAATGTGTGTATAGATTGCTAATTTAAAAAATATGTAAAAATAAAATAAAAATGGAAACACTATTGAGTTGTCCGACAGAACACGCCTGGTATGATTTCCCCCCTTTTCCCTGCCCCCTTCGTCGGTTTTCTTTGCGCCTTCCTATACTCTCCGCTGCTTTACCTAATTATTGTATACTTTCTAACTCTCTTACCTACCTCACTCCTTACTTATTTTGTATTTGAGATACGTAAAGTTTTCGAAAATTTGTACAATTAGGATTCAAAATATTGAAATACAAAATTTAATGTTATTAAATTCACTTCGGCCGCCTCACAATTGCGCTTAGACTACTGGGTGTAATTGGTAACGGTTTTTTATAATCGAGAGGCTGACCCTTTTTGTCATGTAGGTTTAATTAAAAAATAATTATATTGAACATTGTAAACATTGTGACAAATAAACTATTTTTGAATTTGAATTTGACCGTCAGTTTTTGGCACACCAATTTCCTTCTCAATTTTTCTACATGAGGACGAAGGTGTTACTTATATATATCCCAAAACATCTATCTCCTTTCTTTCCCTGTTCTCTTTGTTGCTCGTTTTAGGACGAGGGTGAACAAATGATCTATGCTCCTCTAAATTGGCTTCTAAACGAGCAAATACCTCAAAAAACGGTTGCCTTCCTTCTGGATATCTAACAACCAAAAGTCGATCCAAAAACCAATAAGATAGACAAATATTTGACATTTATTTTTGTTTGTTGTCATAAACAATAGCCATAACCTACTATTAAATTATGCGTTTAACTTCAGAAAATTTTCATATATTTGCGTGGTTCTGAGAAAAAGTGCATATTATTATATATATGAAAAGGTAAAAAAAAGAGAAATTTTATAGTCTATAAATATACATACACAAACATACATTTAGAAAAATTAAATAGGATCCGATAACTTTTTGACCTAACCCTGTATACTAATTCCGAAGGCGGAATTGAGTTCTACGGGAAAAGTTATATAAGAAACAGTTTTCACTTTTTCGATAAGTTATCTGATACGAGTGTATAAATATAGAGTCTTCTATTTAAAAAACTAAAAGGGCTATGAAAATTTTGTTAACGGCATCTTTAGTTTTACGAAAAAGTAGCACACTGTCGCGAAAACCTTAACTTTCGATCTATAAAAATAATGGAGAGAAATAAAATACCCAAAATGGAACACCCTGTACATCTGTTCTTGTTGGCCATTCAACCTAACTAAAAGAAAATTACGAAAATATTGAAGAATAAACTATAAGCAACACACCTGGATTCTATGTAGCGACTTTAAGACTTTGACATTGATTTGGGTCAACAATCCGGATACACCAAATACACATGTTTCTTATCTGAGTGGGACAGCAGAACAAGAGTTGACCCCTAGACTAAAAAAACTGGCCACCAAGAAAAAATTAACCTCGGTGGTTTCAGTGAAGAGCAAGGGGAGCGCTTTCACCAAGATATTAAAGAGGTGGAAGGCGATATCAAGGGCGTTGGAATGTTAAAATGATGGCCGACTACTATTGGATGCTCAAAAGGACCGCCCTACAGCATAATATAAGCAAAAAACAATGAAAAGAAGCTTTTCCTGAAAAGGGGAAAGATTTTCCAAGAAAATAAAGGAATAATGAACGTTACTTTTTTAACACCTTTTTATTATTTTTCTTGTTTATCCTAAATATATATAAATATTCTTACTTTTTGCATTGTTGTAGTATTTTGTTTAAAAAACTGTGAAACCTGAAAAAATTCAATTGACGTTATATAAAGTATTTAAACGCAGGCCTGTGAGTTAACCAACAGATAATTTAGTACAAACACTTGCAACATTACAACACAGTACCATAATGAATACTAGCTGACCCGGCAGACCTTGTTCTGTCTTTTCCGTTAGATGGCGCGATGAGTTTCTAGTGGAATTATAAGAATATAGGGCGAATTCACCACGTCGCACAGTGGATCGACCCCATGTTATAATTGGGACATTGGGCATTTTCTGAAAATGCAAATTTGGGTTTTTCTGTTTCATATTTGTTTTACACACATATTAGACATTATAGATTCGATGATATATGCAAATATTTTATATAGCACAAATTGATACAAAAATTGGGTTGGCTAAAATTCAAAAATCTGAACTTACTTATATTTTATCAACTTTTCCGCACAATATCTAGGTATAAGGGTGATGATAGAATAACATCATATTAACAGGATATTTAAAACATGTATCGTAACCGTAAGATAGAGTGCAGCAACTTGTCTTTGAAAATATAGCAAACAATAAATAATTTTTGATTTTTAAAAAAATGGCCAAAAGTGTCCACGCAACTTTTGCCTCTGAGGCATAAACCATACCTTGCTTTAAATGTATCCATCAAGAATAGCTGCCCCAATCTGCCCCTTTGAGATTTATTCGATTTTTTTTGGCTACAATCCTCTAATAAATTAAGGTTTTTAGCGCAAAAAAAGACCCTACCCACAAATGAATATTTAGGTTAATCGAGGTAGGCTTAGCTTACGAAAACGCGCTTTTCATCTTTTGTTTAAAATCTGACAGATCGGAAAAAGTATAATAAACTTGTTAGTAAAATTAGAACGTGGTGTGTGTTTATGAACCAAAAGTGAAATACTGAGAGTTTTTATAAATTATTACGCCTATCTATTAAATTAATTTCTAAGCGGTAAGTAAAATGTAAGTTATTCTATAATATTAGTTATCAGCCGCCCTTCGTCTTGCCAGGTGTTGGTTACCTACTCTCTATAAACAGCAATATGTTTTGCTTTATTGTGCTTCTATCAATTTTAAGCGAAATTACCTTGATACTTTCATACCAATCATTAAAATATTTAAGCCCTTATTCTCGACTATTCGCATTTCTTTGCGGCCGTATACGTTTTGATTTCCAATGTAGTTTTATAGTTTATATTGGACAAACAAACGTACCTATACTCATACAAATGCCAATAGTCAAGAATAGAAAATATCTAAAACAATATGCTTCCTTATAAAATCTCTATTCAGCGATTTCGTAGCTTTCACTTTGGTTTTTCAAATGCTATTAAGTTAAGCCTATATATTAAACAAGATAGTTTTTCATAGAAACATAGAAGGTGCTTTAAAATATAAGATACAACCGATGCTAAACTGAAGATTGGTCATCATAAAATAATAGAAAGTTTAAACTTTTTATTAAAATCTTAAACACCTTTTCCCCATTTTATGGAAAAGTGACTATGCTATTTGTAGAGAGAAGGCACTTTCTAGATGAAAATTATTAACTTAAATTTACTTTAAAATTATTATTGTACTATGTTTAACGTCTGTATAATAATAATTATTATTAAACGATTTTTTACGACATTCAGACTTTTTTTAAAATTGAAAAAGAGTTGAGTACTATAAATATGGGTTCGAATCCCACCGAAGGCACTTAGCTTTTTTAATTTTAAAAAATTGACTAAATGCTGTGAAAGATTGTTTAATAATCGTTTGTTTATTAAAAAAAGTATTCATTTCTATTTATTTAAAAATATATATACGTCATTGACTTTTTTGTAAGTTTTATTTTTTTTTCGGATTAAGCGACTGAAAATAAAAGTTGTTTAAAGCTGGCGCTAATCCCAAATAAAATGGCTGAACTAAATTCAAACGAAGAACTTTTCAATTATTTGAAGACCAACAGCATTCCTTTTGAGGATCATAAGAGATTACTGGGTGATATATTGCAAATGAGAAACGTGGACTACACCGAAGATGAAAAATACGTAATATCGAAAATATTGCGAAAGTACTGTTCAACACTATCTAGCAAATGGAAAAAATCTAATAGAACAGAAGAACGTTTTTTACGCATAAATCAATCTTGGTTGGCTCGCCAATTTAATTGGCCAGGATTTATGACTGTTCGCCCTAAAGAAAGGCAACTGCGTAAACCATTTGAGGACTTGTCAACAAAACAAAAAATGAGACGAACAAAAGAACTCAGGAAAGAAAATATTCAAGAGCTAAGTTTTGCTATGGCTTCAAACATGAGTCAAGGTATTCTATTATTACAAAGACAAACAGAGAAAAAATTAAAATGTTTAATAATAATAATAATGATTATAATAATAATAATAATAATAATAATAATAATAATAATAATAATAAACTATTTCATTAGAAAAAATACTAATACAATATTTTTTAGATAATCAAGATATCAACAAGATTTTAAAATTTTTAAAAGAAAATTCAAATCAAGTTAAAAACGTTTTGAATTTTTGCAACGATATGGAAAAATATCATCATTTTTATTCAAGAGATGAAGCTTTAGCCCTTTTTGTTTCTTTAAACCTTTCTAAACACCAGTATATAAATCAAAGGAAAGCAGCCATTAAAAAAAATTGTCAGCTATATCCATCATATTACCAAATTCAAGTAGCTAAACAAGAATGTTATCCCTCTAAACAGACAATTATGATCACGGATCGGTTTGCCAGGATAACTTTACAAGGCTTACTGGATCATACCGTGTCCAGAATTTTAGCATTTAGCCATTGTGATCCAGGTTCAAAGCTAACTTTGTTCGGCAAATGTGGTTTTGATGGCGCTTCAGGCCAAAGCGAATATAAGCAAAAAACCGATTTTGATGACTCCAGCATATTTATGGCTGCATATGTGCCAATAAAACTAATGCACACCGATGACCATACAAGGATAGTATGGGAGAATCCTAAGCCATCTTCAACTTTCTTTTGCAGGCCTTTAAATTTTCAATTTATTAAAGAGTCCAAGGAGGTAATTATAACTTACGCTTTGGTTGTAGCTTGTTTCTCATATTATTCTTTTATAAATATGAATATACAATTTATCAGTATGAAATCATTTATAGGTAATATCCGAATGCTGGGAGTCATTGAAAAATGAAATTTCAAAAGAAAGAAAAATTTACTAAGACCCAGAACTCCATATAATATATACCCAGTCAATGTACAGGGTGTCCCATTTTCGTAGGTTTTACGGGGTTTCCAGCTTATGAGTAGAGATAGAGAGATGCGGTTTTCGCGACACCGTGCTACTTTTCGATGAAACTAAAGAGGCCGCAAACAGATTTGCCCTAACCATTTTAGTTTCCGTGCTACAGGGTGATTTTGAAAATTTGTCATTTTCGGACACCCCCTGTAACTCAGCTATCGTAAAATATATTTAAAATGTTTCAACTGGTATTTATAGATTTTTTCACTTAGAATTCAGTGGCGTACTCAGATTTTTGCTGAGAGTCATAGTTTTTGACATATTGACATAACCTGCTATTTTTTAAATGGGACACCCTATATATTATTTTTTCATCTTATTCTTCGTGTCGAGAGCTTTTCAAAAACATACCATAAGTCATATTTATTTTCATAAATAACATGAAAAAATGCATTTTTCTTTAAACGGATTTATGGCATAGCAGATCAATCGAAATAAGAGAAGGTGGCTGTGGAGCCATGGAAAAAGTTAACAAATATTTATTAACGAAATAACAAAGTAACAGCATCAGAAAAAATTAGGAAGTAGGTAAAAGGTAATAATTATAATTTCATTAAAACTACAAATATTGTTCAAATTGTAGACCATTATGTGTCCTACAAGTGTGACAAACTTTAAAAATTCTTTTTAATGCATTTTCTATTGTAAATGACTGTCTTTGTAACTCTGCAAAAGCGTTTTCGGTGGCCATTCTTAGTTGTTCTAAGTTTTCGTATCGCCTTACATAAACCTTGTTTTCTAAATAACCCCACAAAAAGAAATCTAAAACTGAGAGGTCAGGGGATCGTGGTGGCCATCGAACAGGTCCGTGTGTTCCTATCCATCTTCCAGGAAAATGGTCGTTAAGCCAGTTTTGACTTATTCTGGCATTATGGGCTGAAGCTCCGTCTTGCTGGAAATAAATCCTATTTAGTTGAGCCAAGGAAACATCATCCAAAATTCCTAATGCGTCTTCTAGGATTCGCACGTAACCAATCGAATTCAGATTTCCTTCATATATTTGGTAAACTATTTTTCGGTTGAAAATAAAACAGGAGACATTGAATCCAAATCTGCCCTGACGCTCCCTAGGAAAAATAACATGGTTGTTTTCTTGACTCCAAAATCGCGTGTTGTGTCTATTTAAAATCCCTGAACTAGTAAAATGTGCCTCGTCTGACCAAATAATCTTTTTTTCAAAATCGATATCTTCTGCCTTCATATTTATAAACCAATTGCAGAACTCCAATCTGCGCTCTGCATCACCAGGATGCAAATGATGCACAAGTTTGTATTTATAGGGTTTGAATTTGTGCTTTTTCAAAATTTTCTACACTTTGGTTTTCGGTACACCCGCCTCTTCGTCTATTTTCCTGCAAGATGTTTCAGGAGCTGTCTGAACGAGGGCTAAAACGTTGACCTCAGATTCTTCGTTGTCTTTATTGTAAGTTCGCGATCGAGGCTTGTTAAAAGATCCATATTGGCAAAGATTATTTTTAATTTTTTGAAAAATTCTTTTTTCTGGTTGTCTTCTCTCGGGATATCTAAGATAAAATAAAGCGAACCAATAAAGTCAAAATGCAGGAAGATAAAAAAGAACTAACCTGTTCAGATAAAGCTCTGCCGCCTGATCTACATCTTCATTAGACAATATAAAACACGCGTTCATATCATATTTCTCAAAATATTCAAATTTTTGATTCTGAGCCATATTAAAAACAATAATTATAATAGACGTCAAGAAAAATTTAAACGCAATAATGCCAAAAATGACAGCAGTAATGGCTGCCTGATCATATTTTTGTTGGCGTTGCCATGGCTACCACAGCCACCTTCTCTTATTTCGATTGATCTGCTATGCCATAAATCCGTTTAAAGAAAAATGCATTTTTTCATGTTATTTATGAAAATAAATATGACTTATGGTATGTTTTTGAAAAGCTCTCGACACGAAGAATAAGATGAAAAAATAATATATAGGGTCTCCCATTTAAAAAATAGTAGGTTATGCCAATATGTCAAAAACTATGACTCTCAGCAAAAATCTGAGTATGCCACTGAATTCTACGTGAAAAAATCTATAAATACCAGTTGAAACATTTTAAATATATTTTACGGTAGCTGAGTTACAGGGGGTGTCCGAAAATGACAAATTTTCAAAATCACCCTGTAGCACGGAAACTAAAATGGTTAGGGCAAATCTGTTTGCGGCCTCTTTAGTTTCATCGAAAAGTAGCACGGTGTCGCGAAAACCGCATCTCTCTATCTCTAATCATAAGCTGGAAACCCCGTAAAACCTACGAAAATGGGACACCCTGTACTTTACACCGAAATTAATTTATATGATGTCCGCCATCTTGAATTTTCGCAAAATGTCATATTTAATGACTAAATTTTAAAAGTGAAGGCGTCAGCTGCCTAGAAAGTACAAAATCATCAAAATTGAACGAGTAGAAAAAAACATATTACCAATGTCCCGCTGGTCCCTATGCTTCGATCCACTGTGCGTCGGCGTCGTCCAGAAATGTTATTGCTGAAAAACACATATATATAAAAAATACACAAGAAATAGTGTTGCAAGGTCTCGGTAGCCAGACGATCATTTCAAAAAAAAATCATAACATTTTTATTAGTTACCAGTTACATATAAAAAATTGCACGCAGGGTCCATCCCAGTGATTATTGTCGCTTGTTTCGTAACGCATTCGAATTTTTAATAAGAAGAAACGGCTTTTGTAAAGGAAATAACGGATTACGAAAAATAATTGTAAATACATTTTTATTCTTAAATGCACAATAATATCTTATTACAAATCAGTTAAGTTAATGATTATTGAAAAATTATCGCGCATAGAAAAAATCCGAATAAAAGCATTTATTGTAAAAAATTATACAAAAGGCATTACAAATTCTTAATCAATTTTAATTTTTTAAAAGGTTCCTTCTTCTTATGGTAGTCACGTTTAAAAAGTAAAGTAAAGAAAAATAAATCTGCATTGAATTTTGGTTAAGTGTTTTAGCAGATTACTTTTACAGCTCTGTGCCGTAGTCACATTTAAGCTTGAATATCGCCTCCATAAGCCAATTCTTTGTATCAAATAGTGTCAATAATAATTGGTTTAAGCGAGTTCCTGGATATTAAGATATTTGAAAATAACATTTTAGAAGAGCAGTCGTTAAAAAGATGATATTGTGATTGCGTAAATTTGCTTATAGTAATAATTTAACAAAGGCAGCTTTTACCAAATTATCTATATTTAGATTTTAATCCATCCTACATATGCTTAACAGCATAAAAACTCCATACACTTCTTTTACCCTCAGCTTCCCTGGGTATGAATCTTCCCTTTAATTAGGAACAGTGAAGTGTGACGTAGTTTAATTCCACACATAGTCATTTAGATACACATATACATTACATTTATTTTTTGTGAAAAATTGTCGATAGAATAAGAAAAACTTTTTACTTTGATTTGACTTGGTCGTCATTTTGTTCCACCATTTTGAATTCGTACCACAATTTTACTAGTTTATCACATGTTTATATTACACTGAATGCTTGCACAAAATTTGAAATGAATATAATAAATAGTTTTCTTCAGGCTGATTTTAATGTTACCAGTTAATTTCTATGTAACACTTGATTTTTGTGTCAAATTTGAGGTAATTTAGATAATTAGTTTTTAGTGATGATTTTTTAACAGTTCACCAGGTCGCCATTTTGTTCCGCCATGATAAGTAGTTTTTCAGGCTGATTTTTTTAATTTTTTTTTAGGCCGCCACCAAAATGTTACCAGTTCATTCCTATGTAGCACTTATTTTTCTGTCAGATTAACTATTCTTGCGACCCTAAACCACCTAATAAAATACTATATAGATCCCTAAAAAATATTGATATAAATTTTTTTCAAAGGGACCTGGAAGCAATAACATTTAATGAGATATATAATATTGAAAATATTGACGAAAAGATAAACTTTTTAAATAATAGTATATTGGCCTTATTTAATAAGCATGCACCTATTAAGCTCCTTACTGAACGCAATAAACCTTTCCAGCCATGGAGATCAAGTAAACTGCCTAGCAAATGGGATTATTATAAACAGTTAAGAAATTTAACAAATAAATCAATTACATTAGAGAAAAAAGCTTATTATAGGCATACCTTTCAAAATAGTTCCATAAAAGATAAGAGCTTAATAAACTGAGGCCAGTAAACACAAAAGAAATTCCGCAGGTTTTTAAAGATACAAATAAATTTAATTCATTTTTTATAAATTTAACCAAAACAAATAATTCGGTAAATAACGATCTACTAAATTTTTACTTAAGTAACACTAAAAATAATCTGAATTCCTTGTTAACTTTTAATACTGTAACGGACAATGATATTATTCAAATTATAATGAAAATTTAAAGTAAAGCTGCGGGCACAGATGATATTAAAATAACTTTAATCTCCCTGTGCTGCCCTCATATTATTGGTTTTATAACACACATTGTTAACGAATGTGTTCTTCATGAATATTTTCCTGACATTTGGAAAAAAGATATTGTCACACCTCTTCCCAAAGTTAGTTCTCCGAAGGATTTAACACAATTTCGTTCAATAAGCATACTTCCAACGTTTTCAAAAATTTTAGAAAGAGTGCAGGAAACTCAAATACGCATACATGTTAATCTAAATATTATTTTACCAACGAAACAATCCGGATTTCGCCCTAAACATAGCTGCGCGACGGCAATGGCGGATGTTACTGACGATATCTTTTCCGCTCGAGACAATAACGAAATCACAGCATTAATTTTACTGGAGTTTAGTAAAGCAGTAAAATATTAATTTCTATGTTACACTATATAGGGTTTTCGGTAAATGCGTCAAACATTATTAAATTATTTCTCTCCAATAGATTTCAACGTGTAAAAATCGATCAAAATTATTCAGATTTTCTTAAAGTTGATTCTGGGGTTCCTCAAGGCAGCATTTTAGAACCTCTTTTATTTAGTATCTATACATGCACTTTCCATACACATTTTAAATACTGTCAGTACCATCTGTACGCCGACGATACCCAGCTGAATTTATCTTTTAAACCTTCTGACTATAATCAAGCCATTATTTAAATTAACTTCGATTTAGACCAATTGCTTAAAATATCCTCTAAACACATGCTAAATTTGAATCCGTCTAAGTCGGTTGTTCTCTTATTTGGTAATAAAAATATTCTTAATGAAATAAAGTCAGATATGGCTATAAGCATAGAAAATCAACGTTTAAATGTAGTTGAAAGCGCAAAAAGTTTAGGTCTTGTTTTAGATTCACATCTTCGATTTAGTTCTCATATTTCTCACATTCTTAAAAAGACATACTGCTCTCTGGAATCATTGTTTCCGCACAGACACTACCTTGATCAATCCACTAAAAAAGAGCTCTGTGATTCATTATTATTATCACATTTTAATCATTGCAATCATATATATGGTCCATGTTTGGATAGTTATGACTTTCGAAGAGTTCAAAAAGTGCAGAACAGCTGTATTCGATTTATCTTTGGTATTAAGAGGAGAGACAGGGTAACCCACAAACTTAAAGAAATTTCATAGCTAAATATGTATAACCGACGTAAGCTCCATGCCCTTTGCTTTTATTATAAATTACTTAAATTTAAATCGCCTCCTTATCTGTATAACAGAATCACTTTTCGCACGGACGTACATCATTTGAATTTACGCAGGAATACCTTCCGCGCCATAAAACTGAAATATTTAAGAGATGCTTCTCCTATAACATTGCTTTAAATATAAATTCGTTGCCTCTAGATTTATTACAAATTTGTACGTCATTACAAAGTTTTAAAAGAAACATTACTACTCAGTTACTTAATTCTCAATAGCATTTAAATTACTCTCAGCCTTACTCTTTCTTCTTGTTCTTCTTTCCTTTTCTTTCTCCCTTCTTTCCTTTCGTGTCTTCATTTTTTAATATTGTAGTATTTATTGTTGTATTTTTATTAACTAGCTACTTGCCAAAATGTCTTAATATAAGTTTGTAGCCGCATTGGTAGAACAGAATCTGAACTTCAGAAGTCTTAAATGCGTGCTTTTATTTGCCTTACCTTGTGTGATTTTTAATTTTGTTTTTATATATGTATACATGTGGTAAATAATAAACATTATTATTATTATTATTATTATTTTGTTTGGCCATCTTAAATTAGTACCACTCATCATCTCTATACCACAATTACTTATTTTTACACAATTTTTCAGGCTGAATTTTGAAATATTATATTAAGCCGACATTTTGTTCTGCCATCTTTGATTCGTACTAAAATTTTACCAATTGATTCTTACATAATATATAATCATATAATAAGTCGCCTCATTTGAGTACCTCTTTATAAACCAAGTTTGTTGTTGCATTCTCTGGCTGTAAAAAAGCCAAGCTAGTACGCGAACTTACTCTAGCTGGAGCATACGACATAGAGTTCACCATGGGAAAAACAATCGTAGTGCAAGTCTACTTCAGCTCTACTTAAGGATTGCCCTTGCGCTTTGTTAATTGTCATGGAGAAACAAAGCTTTAAATGAAACTGTACATGTTTAAACCGAAAAGGATAGTCTGACGGAATTAAAGGGTGGTATAAAAACTGTTTCTCCCAGACGAGGACCAGAAATAATAGTAGACTCTGTTACATTGTTTTAACCTGTAGCCGAGTTCCATAACACAATTTTGGTGATTTTAAAATTCGAATAAGCATCATTGGTGCCCCCACTAAAGTTAAAGTTAACTCATGAGGAGGGATTCCTGAAGGGTTTAGAGAGTGTAGGAACTCGACAGAATAATTAACCTCATTTTCTTGGTCTATAACTACATGTATTGAGTAGTATAATTGTGAAGCAGTAATTTTTTCCAATAAAGCTAGATTTATTTCATCTGCTGTGCTATTTCTAGGAGTTAATATAGCTCGTTCTTTAAACCAAGAAGTGGTTTTATTTTGACAACATTCGAGTCCACCCCCTATAAACATTTAAGGAGTAGTTTCACTCCTTGGAAACTGAGTTTCGAAAAATTTCTTCTTATCGAATCTCTGAACTCTAAAATCAAACTGTATGCACAAGCTCAGCTTTCTACAGCAAACGCTTTGAGAAAGATCGCAAAAATTAATCAATGACCCGATTTTTTCAAAAACCCTATATGAATTTATAAAAAATATTAAAAAATGTAAATAAAATAATTTAAATAAACAGTATAATATTAAATGGGTGGTTTCAGCTCCTTGGACACCCTGTCTGGGTTTTAAATTTTTTTTTAAATATGTAAAAAAATAAAATACAAAGCATATTATGTTTAAGCGTTTTCCCGATAACTAACAGTTTTTTAAGTAAAATATATTATAATAATAAATTCAGAAAATCTGACCGTTTTTTAAATAAAAATTATTGTAATATTTAAGGGTAGGTTTCACGCCCTTAGAATTTGAGTTTTGAAAAATCCCTTCTTATCGAACCTCTACACCCTAGAATCGACCTGTATGCCAAAATTCAACTTTTTACCTCAAGCGGTTTGAGCTTGGGCGTGATATTAGAGTCAGCCAACTAAGTCTTTTATATATTAGTATAGATATAAGCTCTCCTTCACTCTTGGCTTATCCGCATGTTTAAAATTAAATTACATGAATTAAAACTTGATTGTTATGATTTGACGAACTCGAAAGGAAAGGGGCATGGAGTGTCAAGTTAGATAAACCATCCCCTCCGGGTGCCGCCCAACTTACCGCCGCCACTGCTCCCAAAGTCAAAACATAAGGATTTACATCGAAAACATGTGAGGGTAGCCTAATTTATATTTTAAAAATTCCCACAAAAATATCTAATTTCGTAGTAAAGCAAGAGTTTTGTCTGCTGATAGTGAAACAGATTTAAAATAAATAGGGGTCAGATAATAGTGACTTTTAGCCCCGATAACCCTGTCTTATCTTATTTGTCTGTTTTCTTAGATTAAATAAACGTTTTAATGTGTTTCAGGGGTCAGAAGGTCCCGAACGATTTTCATTATCTTTCAAGCGATACGAAATTTGAACTTTTCTTATCGCCGAACACAAATAAGAAATGTGGTTCTTTTTAAGTAATATATTAATATACCATTATGATAAAAATATATGTACGTGATATGTCTGGAATGATAAGCTTATTTCAGGTTTAGCTAGGCCTAACATTTCCCATAATTTTTTGGGATTTTATTAATTATTTCAATTTCAAATGGGTTTCTAACAGCACAGCTGGCTGATAATTTAAATGACATTCACTTTCAGTGAATAGCGAAGGGAATGTGTGAGTGGGAGTGAAATGAAGAACTCAACTAAAATTGAATTGATGACTAAAAAAACAGAGCTTAACTGCCGTGAATTCTCGCAATTTTGGCACGGGAGAAAAACTTTCTTAATTTTCTATATATACAGGGTAATTCAGAAATAAGTACAAAAATGTACAGTCACCACACATGTTTAATGTCCTGTATATTCTAAACGGTGAGGCTTAGAAAAAAATTATATAAAACTTTTTTTCATATTTCGTCAAGGTTTACATGACTGTAAATTTGTGGTACTTATTTCTGAATCACCCTATATATATATATATATATATATATATATATATATATATATATATATATATATATATATATATATATATATATATATATATATATATATATATATATATATATATATATATATATATATATATATATATATATATATAAGACAGAAACTAATTACATTTCTGTCTTCATTTAAAATTCTATCATGTAGACAATTTGGTTTTACAATTGGGCGATCCACTGTTGACGCGGTATTATCAGTCTACTTAAAAATACTTAATAATTTTAATAACAAAATGAAATCTATGGGAATTTTTTTTGACTTTACCAAAGCATTTGATACTATTAATCATCAAATATTACTTAATAAGCTAGAACATTATGGTATAAGAGGGTTGGCATTTGGCTGGATCGAGTCTTATATGTCAAATAGAACCCAGGCTGTTAAGCTGAGCTCTAGTAATGGTGTGACTATCTCTAGTTGGCTTGATACTCCAACGGGTGTACTGCAGGGCAGCGTTTTAGGACCTATTCTATTTTTAATATTTATAAATGACTTACCTCTTTTTGTAAATAACAGTTATATAACCCTATTCGCGGATGATACATCTGCAATAGTTGGTGCAAATGATTATGATTTGCTCTATCTTAGGGCTAATCAATGTGTACATGATGTTTCTGTGTGGTGTGACAGGAATGGTCTGTGTCTAAATGGTACTAAGACCAACACTATGATTTTTACACGTATTAAAGTACATCTGGATAAATCTCTGCTGTTAAGAGATAAACTTACTAACATTAAGCAACTAGAGACCGTAAATTTTTTAGGTATTACTATTGACCAACACCTTTCATGGAATAGCCACATAGAATATGTATGTAATAAACTTTCTTCAAATAATTATGCTATACTACAGTTAAGGAACTTTACTGATTTAAACAGCATTAAAACATTTTATTATGCTGCAGTCCAGTCAATCATGTCATATGGACTAATGTTGAGGGGCAACTCTAGTAGCATTTCAAGGGTCCTAATTAGCCAAAAACGTATAATAAGAAGTATGTTTGGATTTGCTTTTAGAGCATCTTGTCGGGAGATCTTTCGGTCTCAAAAAATATTAACGGTCATTAATCTATATATATATTACAATGTGCCCATTTGCATCAGCATATTGACAAATTTCCAAAATGGAGTGACCTGAATCTCTATAAGACGAGGGGCTCTGAAAGACTCTATATTCCCAGCTCTAGACTGACCCAGGTGCAGGGGGGTCCTGAAATTTATTCCTTGAGGATTTTTAATAATTTGCATTTTAACATCACTAGTGTTAATGATTCCAAGGTGTTCAAGTATAAACTAAAGACCATAATGGCTGACCATCCGTTTTATTCACTGGATAAATTTTTTAACTTTAATTTTGTCTCTATTTAAATTACTTAGGTTTTATACTCTTGACATTGTACTGTAATTACCCATTAACTATATTATATTTTTACTTATGTTTTTTTTTATATGACAATTCCATTACATGTAACCATGTCAAAGGAAATAAACAATTTGAATTTGAATATGTATATTTTTAGTTTTCTTATATTTTTCCCGTATAGCGAGACATTTTCAGATCCTCACAATTCCTGGTATAAAAAAATGCCGAAAAACAAATTTTCCCATTTTTGTCAATCTGTCTGCCTGTATAACTATAAAACTACGTAGATATTCACGTTTACACATAAGTCAATTTGGACGTAATGGTGAACTATTAACATTTTTGATACGAATCCAATATGGCGGAATAAATTAGCAGCCTAATAATTTGTGCTAAAGAAAACAAAAAAAAACACGATTTATTTTTTTTCTAATTTTGCATTTAAAATGACAAATAATAAATATTCAGGGAAAAAAATAAGAATAATAAAAATAGAGAAGTCAAAAATGTCTGTATGTCTCTCTTTGTGCATGTCAATAATCAGAATTTAATGAAATTTGGAACACGAATAGCATACTTGCTAAACACATTTGCAAAATGTAGTAATGGAGTAAAGTAATGAAATGCATTCTGTAAATGTCTGCATGTAGTTGTGTATGTTTTGTGTGTAAATATACTTCAATAAATAAAATTTATGTACTTTAAAAGTAGATTGTAAAAAATAACGGAGACAAAACAATACAAAGAAATGCCTAATACAACAAACCATAAATTAATGAAACTAAGTAAGGTGTTTAAAATGTTGTCCCTTTACTTCCTGACAGTAGGCCAGGCACTATGGGAAAACATTGAATACATTAAAAAGAACAGCCTCCTCGATTCGTCTACATTCAATTTCTATTCGCTCCTTTAAATCCTCGAGGTCATTGGGCTTAGTTTTATACACCACATTTTTAAGGTGTCCCCACAAAAAGTAGTCGAGGGGGCCAAGTTCGGAGACCGAGATGGCCACTCTATTGCACCCCTACGTCCATTCCGAGCAAAATGCGGGGGAGCACAATCCTGCTCCAATATTTCATCATTTGGTGCACCATTACCTGAAAAAAAACAAGTTTAATTATTTAATACAGCAGGTAAAGTAAGGAACTTATAGTTATTCGGAAATAGTTCTGCAAGAGCTAGGACAATTTCGATCCTTAAAAAATGTAAATATCTTTCTCCAGTTAATGTGTCTTCCATGATGAAAGGTCCGAATATTTTTGCACTCTTACACCACTCCAAACATTTATCTTTTGTGAAAATTGTGTATGATTTTCACGTATCCAATGTGAATATTCCCTGGCCCAATATCGACAATAATGCCTGTTAACTCTTCCGTTCAAAAAAAGGTTGCTTCGCCAAAAAAAATAATTTTATCGACAAAATTTGGATTGGTATTGCAACATTCCATGATGATTTCACAAAATTCCAAGGTCCTAACGTGATCATCCTCAGAGAGTTCTTGCACCAAAGTTATTTTGTATGGATAAAACTTTTCGGTTTTTAGATGTCGGTCTAGATCCGCCATAATTTCATACCTAAGTATACATATTTTCATTAAATTCAGGTAAGCGATACCTGAGATATTTCGCCGTTTCCTTACTTTTGTTACACGCTGTATATGTTTGTGCTTATCAAAATTATCCTATATGCGCCTAAAAAGAGAGCAAGAATGGCAATATCTTTGTATACAAATCTTACAGCTTGTATTGTCAATAAAATTTACGTTGACGGCCTGGGCAAGAACGTTCTCCCGGAGGAACAGAAAGGGTGCAGGTGAGGACCCCAGTTATGTAAGCAACAACTGATTGTCCATTCTGTAATACTGAAGCATGCCCAAAAATAGTGTTGAAGTGTGAATAAAACTAAAAATAAAAATCCTACTGAAGATTCTTTGTAGTTGTAGGAAAAAAAATGTATAAAGCACCTAGTCAAAAATTCAGTTTGAAAGGGGTTTAAATCTGTCAACACCAACGAGAAACACCAAACTTCAGGAAAATTAGTTTTTTTCTTAATTCTTGTTAGACCCTCTGCAAGTGCAACAAACTATTGCAAAACAATTGCAAAGAAACTAGTTTTTTATCAATATCTGCTAAAATAATGCTGGTTATAGAGCATTTGGAACAATATTGTTGCAATAAAAATCTTGCTTTCTTTATGTAGTAAATAATCATAAATTCGTTCATTTCAATCATGGTTTTTGGAATTAGACCGTGTCAAATTGGAATTACTCTCTGACGTTTCGCCTTCGATTTCACGAGGCATCTTCAGAGATCTTGATTCCACGAGATCTGAACACTGAATGAGCTCGGAGAGATTTAGGCGGGCTTTTATACCCGACTTGTGCTCGATGAACCGTCACCCTGTGTTAAGATCGGTTTCCACGTGTGATGTAGACCGTAACTTGTAAATTATATACGATCTCAATTGAAATCGTTAAAAAAAAACATTTGGAACAGAAATTCTTTGTATCGACGATGCCGCCAACTTCGCGCAGTGGTGGCGCGCGCCGACTTCATTATTTATTACCACTAACATTTCTTTTTGAAGAAATAAAAATATATTCTAAAATTATGGTTAGTTGGTTTACAAAATACAAATGTAAAATGATGATAATATGTTTTGAATTTTAATGTAATATTAGAAATATTAAGTAATTCTTAATAAATATATGTAGATACTTTTATTAATACGTATATACTGTATGTCCCGGCAAATATACTTATTTAACAAATAGTACATTTTTAGCCAATAACCGATAACATATTTTCAAAATATCGTGCAGCCATTCATTATTAGTTTTTGAAATTAATGGGATTTTCCTCAAAGGTAAGTATGTAATCGTGAAAAAAACGCCCTCCGAGATTTTTTCAGATATTCACGTTTCAGGGTTCTTAGATGCCGAAAAAGATATTTTCTCGAATGTGTCGGTGTGTCTGTCTGTCTATCTGTGGCATAGCTAAAGAACTACTTATCTGATTGACTTCAAATTTTGGTCCAAAATTAAGAGTCATATAGAGATGACCTGGTAATATTTTGGAAACAATCCAATATAGCGGAACAAAATGGCGGCCTAGTTAAATGTTTAAAAAAATATTGCTGAAAAATTACTTATCCAATTTACCTAAAATTTTGCAGAAAATTAACTGTGACATGGGGATGAACTAGTAACATTTTGGTACCAATCCACGATAGCATAACAAAACGTCGCCCTCAAAAAATATTTGGGTCAAATCTTGCAACTTATTTTGAAGCTGTTCCCTTTATCGGAAGTGACTGAAATTTGGTATACATACATAAATCAGAAGACAATACAACAATATGTTGTCCAATCATGAATATCTTATACAGGGTGCTTAGAAAATATTGCTAATAAGTTCAAAAAAGTTTTCGTTTTAGGAATTTGGTATATATATGTTACGGTTAAATTAAATTAAAAACTTGGCTAGTTTATAAACTAACTGGAATGTATATAAACTATCCAAACGTCTGGTTATTTTGATGGAAAATATTTTGTCGACTAAAATAGCTGCCAGTATTGGTTGGTTTGAATACTATCCAGCTAGTTTACAAACTATTCAAGATTTGCAGCTAAAGTATAAACCACAAGAAAAGTATACAAAATAACCGGTGTTTTTGACTAGTTTAAAAACTATCCACGGCAAATGGATAAAATGTGAACTTAACAATCCTAGTAATACATAATAACTAACTCGTTGGTTAGTATGTAAACTAACCAATTCTGTTTGGTTAATTTGGCTCAACATAATAAAATAATTCATTGTCAGGAATCAAGTTTATTTATAGGTACAACATGTCGTATTATCATTATTATTACTACTTAAATATAAGTAAAAAAACAAAGAAAAATAATATAAAAATATACGAATAATAACTTTTAAAACAGCGAAACTACAAAAAAGTATATTATTTATTGGAGCAAGTTGCACTATTATGGCACTTGCTGTTACACGTATATCCCGAAACAAGACATTTACACTTTTTATTTGTGCAACTCTTCTTACAATGACAGCGAACATAGCCTTGAGTTGAGCCAGATACTGAAAATTTTCCTGCAGCGCTCCGTAGTGTTATTTCGGTGTCTGTCTTGACATCTTCTAGCTTAATAAATTGTTGCTTGCATATTTCAAATTCATTTCGAGAATATAGTTGTTTAAGGACACCGTGAACAGTTCCTATGCGGTAAAATTCATCTTCCACGCTCATTATTACGCCCAGTATGTTTCTGTGATCTGATCGACTTCGGTCTACATCTGGAATTGGCACTCTCACGGACATGCCAGCAGTTCCTGGTTTAAATTTTTTCCTGGAAGTTTGTAACATTTTTTCTGCTTGCCGTTTTAGACTTTCGTGGCATGCATCCATTATCGCTTTGATATTGTCTTTTTTTGACAATGATCGCACGCGTTTTCTTCAGAACAAAGTATGCATTTATGCAATGATGATATTTCATTGAGATCGTTTTCCGTCGTTTCAGTTCCTGGGTTAATTACCGCTGGTTGTGAAACCGATGTTTCATTGTTTTCTTCGGGTGAAACTGAGATTTCAGTATTATCACTCTGTATAATCAGCGTAGCATTTTCAATTAAATCCACGATCATTTCATTTTCGGTGGTGATAGGATTTTCATCGGGTACATAATTGTTATTTGTAGGATTTTCAATTAAATCTGAAAAATATTAGGTTGTACATACTTATTGAGAATTGGAAAATACTACGTACCATAACGGTTTTCCACGATCATTTCATTTTCGGTGGTGATAGGATTTTCATTGGGTACATAATTGTTATTTGTAGGATCTGAATCTTCTACCATGTTCTCCTCGGTATCATTACTAGACGACAATATTGTTTCTAGTTCTTCTTCTGTACGTATGTTTTTAATTTTATCAGTAGGTAAGGGTAGGTTATTTAAACCATCTCTACATTTTACACCATACAATGCTTCATAAGGACTGCGTCCAATTCCAGAATGAAAACAGCTATAAAAAATAATGAGTAAACATGAAACTACAAACACAGAGCTACTGTTGCAGTAACTTACGCAAACAGATACAAAAGTTAACAATGCTCTTTTCCACAACATACTGGACACAGAATTTTTTTGGATCAGATTAGAAAGCAAGCTAGAGATAAAAAAACAGTTTTAGAGACGAACTTACCGATTCTTTTGAAATTGGACAATTTTTAGACCTTCGCTCCATTTAGTTGAGTTAGTATCTTTCATCCACGACGCTAACTTATTCTCTATGTCCTGGTTCGCCCTCTCCACTGAACCTTGCGATTGTGAATGCCTCGGTTTACCATGCACAATGTGGCAGTCGGGCCACATTCCGACTAATTCCTCAATTACCTAAAAATTTGTATATTACTGCTATAAAGAAAAGCAAACACATTTTTAGTTTTATACTGAAGGTAGGAATATTCTTACTCATTTTATTGACTGTTCAAATGCAGACATTTTTACAGAAATAAATAGATTCAAAGACTATAATACGAACAATTTCTCAATTTTAGTTGAAGAAAGTATAAAAAAAATTGGTCAAGTGCGAGTCAGACTCGCGCACGTAGGGTTCCGTACTTTACCCTTTGGGTACGGAGCCCTAAAAACGACCATTTAAAATAGAAAAATTAAAAAAAGTTTGGCACCGGTGGAACTCGAACTCGCGCCTCCGAAGGGACTGGAGCCGTAAGCCAGCGCCTTAGACCGCTCGGCCCCGCTAGCTTGTGAAAAATTGTGTCCACGAGCCGTAGCTATTAAAATATGTGGCTGATATTTTTACCTTGCAAAAATAGATTTTTGTGTTATTGATTTTTGAACTTTTTAGTATTTGTTGTTATAGCGGCAACAGAAATACATCATCTGTAAAAGTTCCAACTCTCTGACTATCACGGTTCATGAGATACAGCCTGGTGACAGACGGACGGACGGACGGACGGACAGCGGAGCCTTAGTAATAGGGTTCCCGTTTTTACCCTTTGAGTACGGAACCCTAAAAAATGAATTGGCCGGGAATCGAACCCATACCAACCGCGTGCTAGGCGAGCACGCTACTACACTGTTCATCCTTTCTCCCATAATAACCAACTGTACTAACCCTATTGACCCGGTACACATATCCGGAAAAATACCTACCTTATTTGCAAATTCTCGGCCGTTGTCGCTCTGCAGTACACAAGGGCTTCCTAAGTTTGCAAATACTTCTAACAGGTGCTCAGCTACTTCCCTAGCTTGCTTTGTTTTTAGCGCCCTTAACCGGACGTATTTGGTTAGACGGTCTTGATAGACAAAAATAAATTTGTAGTCACCATCCGGTCTAGTTTGTAAGTCGATGAGATCGATTTGGCACCGAGAGTTCAAATGATTCGAAACGATTGGTTTAACAACAATACCTTTCTTGGTTTTGTTTCGTTTGAGTTGACAGTTTTCACAAGTTTCAATGAATAATTTCGTCATTTCTTGTGTTACGTTATAATACTTTTCACTTAATAATTTTGTAGTTGCTTGACGACCTCCATGCCCAGTTCCTTGGTGGGCAACTTTAATGGCATCATAAAATTCATTCATACGCAACATAATTTTTCCGGATTTTTTATGTAATATTATATAAGATGATTCGATTCTCTGTAAATCATACGTACTTATCACATGATAATCACTCTTGTTACTACTGTTAGGTCCAGTTTCGCGTATTATCTTTATACGTTGCAAAAGTTCATTGTATTCATTATCATTCATTAATTTTGAATTTCGCGACTTTTTCTGGTAAACTTCCGAGATGATACTTTCAAATTTTTGTTGTTGATTCATTTTTTAAAGACTAAAATCGCTAAAACACCAGTAGTAAACAATAACAACACGCGACACTAAACATAACCTCACTTTTCTAATAAATTATCCAAATGGATTTGGTTAGTTTACATACTAACCAACGAGTTAGTTATTATGTATTACTAGGATTGTTAAGTTCACATTTTATCCATTTGCCGTGGATAGTTTTTAAACTAGCCAAAAACACCGGTTATTTTGTATACTTTTCTTGTGGTTTATACTTTAGTTGCAAATCTTGTATAGTTTGTAAACTAGCTGGATAGTATTCAAACCAACCAATACTGGCAGCTATTTTAGTCGACAAAATATTTTCCATCAAAATAACCAGACGTTTGGATAGTTTATATACTATCCAGTTAGTTTATAAACTAGCCAAGTAAACAATTTAACCGTAACATATATACATAAACTTGATGACGATACAATATTATGGTGTTGCATATCTTGTCTTGTATAGTGTTCACATATATAAACAAGTGACAATGCAATAATATGGTGGCAAGTCTAAATATTGCTAGAGGGTACAAAATAAAATATATGTGAAAATATTTAAATATTACAAAACCACAGAACTAAAATTTTTGTGTTTATGTAATTTTATTAACCCGAAAAATACAAATATTAAAATAAATTTAAATTAGCAAATATAAACAATATTTAAAAAATGTTATACTGGATTATCCTAGCCGTGGTTTCATTTAAATAGGATTGGTAAGTGAATTAATGTATGTATGTATGTATGTACGTAAATATATTAGATCTCATCGATAAAGTTATATTGTATATGTATACAGGATTATTCACGGTGAGTGTCCAATTAGAAGTATCTGGAAAATCAATAAACACAGTACTTTGAACATAAACTCTCTTTTTAAAATATTTTAAATTTAGCGGTGTTGCCGCTTTTGACCCAAACTGATGGCAATATCTATTTTTAATGAAATACCCTGTATATTATTGCATTTTTGTAATATCTTGAAAATTTTAAACACTTTTGCATGGTATTTCCTATACCTAAATTCAACTGACTTTAAGAAAATGGCACCTGCAATTGGCAAATTGACCTGTTTTACTGTTTAAAGCTCTGTAACTCCAAAACGCCTCAACTTACAGCAAAACGGATTGCACTTTCCTGTCTTAGTTTTTAGTTACCTATCGTCTGATACCAATTTTAACTTCGGCAGGAAATGTCAAATTTTCACAGCTTCTGTCAAATTTAAAATTGGTATCAGAAGATAGCCAACTAAAAAGCAAAATCGGAAATTGAAATCCATTTTGTTGCAAATTAAGTCGTTCGAAAATGTCAATTTTCATTCTCCATTTTCTCGAAATTTGAATTTAGGTATAGGAAACATCAATAAAAATATTTAGAATTTTCAGGCCAATATAAAATTGCAATAATATACAGGGCCTTCCATTTAGAAAACGGATGTCGATATCGGTTTCAGTTAGAAATGGCAGTACCACATAAATAGGACATTCACCGTGAATAATCCTGTATCAAAAAGTAAATATATCGGTCATATATGAGTAGGGTTACCAGACGTCCGGATTAATCCGGACATGTCCGGATTTTGACTACGTCCGGATGGGTCCGGGCGGATTTTTCATAAACGTCCGGATTTTAAACTACCAGGTATTCCACTATAAGAATGATCTCCAAAAAGCAAAATAGGAAACTAGTTTTTAAAAATGTGCTTATTTAAGAAATCGTAAATAATTTTAGCAGTGTAAATTCGCCTTTAGCGCAAACAAGCGGCGTCGTCACTGTGTCAATAGTTTGCGTCTGTCATGCGCGGCAGTAGCAGCAGTGAGGTTTCGGTGAATCATTTATTACATTTATTTACTTAGTTTTCCGAGTATTTATGGTTACGTTAGGACGTAGTTTACGACTTTCGCGATTTAGTTAGCCTGTTTTTGATTATACATAATTTTCAACATTTCAAAAACTAATATTTAGTAATGCCGAAACGCAAATGTACTTATTCAGATGAAATATTCCGGATGTATCCTTCGTTTAAGAAAGGAAAGACAACTAGCAAGGTAATTTGTAATGTTTGCAGATGTGCAATATCTATTGCCCATAAGGGCAAGCTTGATATTAAGACTCATATAAAAAAGGATAAGCACAAACAAATGTTAAAATCTCAAGCGGGAACCTCAGGTCTTCAAAATTTTGTAGTAACTTCTGGAGAAACCAAGTCGATAAAAGCCGCTGAAGCGACATTGGCCTTCCATACGGCCTGCCATCATCAATCTTATAAGTCCATGGATTGTACAACCAAGGTACATTTATAATTATTATTTTATGTGTGTAGTTTATTATTTGTATATTTTGATTTTAGTTAAATAAAAAAATATACCATGATTCGACATTAGCCAAAAAGGTTACTTGTGGACGGACTAAGGTGGAGGCAGTTGTAAATAATGTAATTGGGCCATATACTCTTGAACTGACTCTTCAGGCAATAAACAAGGTATCATTTATTGGTGTGGCTACAGACGCAAGCAATCATAATGCCTTAAAAATGTTTCCAATCCTTATACAATATTTTGATTACAAACGTGGAGGAATTCAATCTAAATTAATAGACATTAGAAGCGCTCCAAATGAAACTTCAGAAACAATTTCTGACCTAATATTAGATGGTCTGAAAACAAACAATTTAGAAAAAAAATGTGTAGCGTTTTCAGGAGATAACTGCAATACAAATTTTGGTGGCAAGGATAGAAAAGGTCAAAATAACGTTTTTAACAAATTAAAATGCAAAATTAATCCAAATTTGGTAGGTGTAGGTTGCCCATCCCATGTAATTAATAATGCAGCGCACTATAGCTGTGATAAATTAAAAGTTGATATAGAAAGCATAGTACTCAAAATGTTTAACTATTTTAGTATTTATACTGTACGAGTTGAATCACTTAAAGAATTTTGTGAATTTGTAGGCACGGAATATGAAATTCTTTTATATCACTCAAAGACTAGATGGTTATCTTTGTTTCCCGCTATTGAAAGAGTTTTAAAAATGTTTGAAGCACTTAAGGCATATTTTTTGACACAAGATGGTCCTAATATACTTAAATTATTTTTTGAAAACGATTTTTCAGAAGCCTATCTTTTCTTTGTTCATTCTTTAATGTCTGTTTTTCACACACATATAGAAAGAATTGAACGTCAAAACAATTCTGTGGTTGAAACAATGGCAATTTTAGAAAACGTTCTTTCTATTTTAGAAGAAAGGGCAGCTAACAAATTCATACCTCTAAAAGTTTTAAGAAATTTTAATTAAATTCGTTGATAATGGTTCAGAATGCGAATGTGACCAGCTAAAATTAGAGTTTTTTGATTTGTATAATAATGCAATTCAATACTTAAAAAACTGGCTCAAGCCATTTGAAGAATTCCAATGTTTTAAATGGATGAGCCTGAATGATATTACTAAGTGTGATTGGTACAGTGACGTTATGCCCTCATTAGTATATTTAATATCAAAAGGAGTCGAAATAGATGACTCAAAATTTTTTGATGAATTTTGTAATTTAAAAAAATATATTTCAAACAATTTTGACTCCGATGACCACAATCTGCCTATTCACGAAAAATGGGCAAAATATTTCAACGCAAGTATTTCTGGAGAAATTTTTCCACAGTTACTAAAAGCAGCTGAATTTCTTTTTGCCATCCCATCTCACAATGCCAATGTGGAAAGAATATTTTCACTTATTGCTGCCCAGTGGACTAAAGAAAGAAATAGACTGCGTTTATCTTCTGTGAAAGGAATACTTATGACTACGTATAATTTTAAAAATATCAGCTGTTCAGAGTTTTACGATTTTGTCCTTTTGCCAGAAAATGTAACTCTTTTAAATAAAATACAAAGTAGCGAAAAGTACCAGTAAAGTGATTTAGTTCTTTTTATGTTTTGTAAGTTGCTTTAGTTTGTAAGTTTTAAGTTTTGAAGTGTAAATAAAAAATGTATTTTTTTCTATTGTTTTATTAGTAAAATAAGGCGTCCGGATTTTGTCCGGATTTTCTTAAAGACTTGTCCTGGATAGACCAGTTTTCATCTGGTAACACTATATATGAGTATACATACTTATTTTTATCAAGAAAAGTGACACATATTAAGAATACTATAAGGTTATAAACTTATTACCAATTTAGTTACGAGGAAAGTTCCGGGTAAAGCCACTTTACCGATTTTTGTATATTGCAAAAGAAAAATAAATAATGTTTTAAAAAACAATTCATGGTATTAAAATAAATAATATTATGTACATATCTCTAGTTTACTGAAGAACGTTTAAAGGACATTGAGGGTACATTGACTATTTTACATATATAACTACTAGCGGGTACCCGCGACTTCATTCGCGTATGTCGACAATGAAAGGGGTAGAAAAGGGTATTTAAATCGTCTTATTTAAGATCCGTTTTTATGTATAACCCTGTATACATTAAAAAAAAGTTAAAATATTTAAAAAATAAAATAAAATACCCTTGTTAAAGCATTTTTTTGAAACACTAACCGTTTTGTAAATAATAAGTGTACTATTGCAGAGGCCGGGCGGTTTTACCCCTTGAAATTTGAGGTTCGTGAAATCCCCTGTGTGCCAAAATTCAGCTCTTTACGTCAAGAGGTTTGAGTGGGATTGCGATTAATCAATGGCCCAATATCGAACCACCCTGTACAATTTTTTAAAAAATTTTATAATATGTAAAGTATGAAAATAAAAAATACCCGAAATCCTAAGCGTTTTTTTTAATAGAGAATAATTTAATACTTAAGGGGCGGTTTCATCCCCTTACAAGTCTTTTAAAAAATCATACCTTATCGAACCTCTACATTCTGTAGTCAACCCGTATACAAAAATGCCCTTATTCAAGCGTTTTTTTCAAAAACTAACCGTTTTGTAAATAAAAAAGATTTTAATATTCAAGGGGCGGTTTCACCCCTTGAAATTTAAGTTTCGAAAAACCCCGTCTTGTCAAACCTTTACACCGTACAATGAACCTCTGTATCAAAAATCAGCATTTTATGTCAAGAGTGGCCCGTTTTTTTAAACACCCTCTATTAATATTTTAAATATCTTTAAATGTGTAAAAAATAAAAGTAAATAACACCTATTCAAGCGTTTTTCCAAAAACTAGCCGTTTTTTAAATAAAATATATTACATTATTTAAGGGATGGTTTCACCACTTTGTAACTTAAGTTTTGAAAAATAGAATAGGATAGAAAAACTAACTATTTTTTAGATACAAAATATTGTGATAATTAAGGGGGCGGTTTCACCCCCTTGGAATTTGAGTTCCGAAAAATATATCTTATATAACTTCTACATCGGGAAATCAATCTGTGTGCCAAAATACAGCTTCTTATGTAAGGCGGTTTGAGCAGGACCGTGTTTAATCAGTGAGTCAATTAAGTATTTTATATAGTAGTATAGATAGATAATAAGAACAATAACATTAAACCAAAGTTATTTTTTGACAATATTTCAAATCTACGCCAAGAGCCTGCAAATAGCATTTCTTAACCAATACCAAATAAAGAACTGGCACCATGGAACGAAATAAATTAGCGAGATTTAATCTTTTTACCCTTTTGCAATTTGAGAATACAAAAATTCACGCGCCTATGAAAATATCCTGTTAAATTTTATCAGTTATCGCCCACACCGCAGACAATAAATGCAAATTCGCTGACAGGCACACATCAAGTCCACGTTGAGCCGAGGAGGACAAATATGAGGAGCTGTCAATAGAAATAATGCGATTTTCTTTAAATGTGTTTTGTGGTAAATTGATCGTACCCCGATTTTTTAGCAATTTCAATTGAATTCGTTAAAAAAATTTTTGTATGTTTAAAAATTTCAATAGATTCTCTAATTTTTCGTTTATAAAATCCTGGAATCAATCCTAGAACCTTAGTTTTCTTTACATTTATAACATGGTCAGTAGTATGTTGGTGTTCAGCTACAGCAGATTCAACAATTTGTGTCTTTTTAAGACATCGTTCATGTTCCTTAAGTCTAGTTTATATTAAGCGTCCTGTTTCTCCACAGGAGCATGAAATTTTATATACTCCTTCTGTTTGAAAAGGTACAATATCTTTCGGGAATCGCAAACATTGTCCAATCTTCTTGTGTGTATTGAAGATTCTGCGTATGTTCGTCCTATTTTGTTTGTGATGTCAAGTAAGTAGGGAAGATCAACATTACCTAACTGTGGCTCCTTATCATTCTCCTTTCACGGAATCGGATTGCTATATCTTTTAATTGAACGCGTAATATCTTCAGTGCAATAACCATTCCCTCTCAGAGCTTCGGTCAGTTTCGACGTTTCCGATGTTAGAGAATCTTGATCAGAAAACGAAGTGGCTCTAAATACTAGTGAATTGATAACCGATTTCTTTTGTGCTGGATGGTGGTGGCAATTTGCATTTAAGTATCTAAGTTTTCTATACACAAAATGTCCTAATGTACCATGTTCCTTCCCTTGAACACATACATCTTATGAACTGAACTTAATATTATTTGCTCTTGATTAAGGTGGTCCAGAAATATAAAGAGATTTTCCTGTCCATGAGGCCAAACAACAAAAGTATCATCTACATATCTAAACCAGTGTTTTGGTTTAAGTGGAGCAGATGTTAAAGAAATATCCTCAAATGCTTCCGTATAATACAGACGCTAGCTATCGTTCTGTATTTTTTTTAGGTCCACGAGATATCTCACTTTCTAGGTCAATTATAAGGTTTAAGATACGAGAAATTTTTGGTTACCAGCCTAAAAAATAGCCCGTTTTTTTTTAGCCCTTTTACATGGTAAACATAGGTCTAATTCGATAATTTTTGGCATTAAGTACATGTAAACTAAGTTATAGCTCACAAACCTTAAAACAAATGAAAATGTAAATGTTTCTCAATTTTACATATATGATATTAAACGTGGCAACACTGTTTTATCAGCCGGCCGATTACAGACGATCACGTGGTGCGCACACGAACGTATTTTTAACGGTTTCGAGGTAATTTTCTTGGTTTTGTCTAGTGGTGCGGTACTAGTAATTAGCGCTTTGCAAATATGGAGAAAATTGGACTTTCTTTACGGCACACTGTGGCAAAATTTAATATACAGTTGTGCATTATTTGTCAGCAACGTAATAAAACTGAAGTATTGAACAGTGAAAGTAATGGATGTGCGCGGATTCGGTGGGCATCTAGTGAACGAAAAGACATTGTTTTTGAAAGATTAAAAAGTGTTTCCCCGGATGATCTATTTTATTATCACATGACCAACGCTTGTTACCGGAGTTATACGATGAAGTCAAAAGTAGAACGGGCGGCAAGAAAATTAATCGACGACGAAAAAAATGAAAATAAGGACTTAGATGAAAGAAATTCTTCAGTAAGGTACGATAAGGTTACAAGATCAAAAATTATATGTAGACCTTCGACATCTATTGTTAAGTCAGATGATACAATTAATTGTATAATTTGTGGTAAAATTTGGATAGGTAAAACTTGCAAAAAATTTCGAATTTGTGAGAAAAATAGAGCAGAGTCATTGCTAGAAATTGCTTTAAATTTTCAGGATCACGTTTTTACTAAAATAGCTGATTTAAAAACAATTGAATCTATATTTGCAGCAGATATTTATTACCACTCAAATTGCTTACGCTCCTATGAACAAAAATATCAAAGATATAAATCAAATCTAATTCCTGGAAACTTAGAGCTTAAAGACCTAAAGAAGGAAAAACATTTACAAAAGAAAATGGTTATGTCAAACGTTATAGACAATTTAATGCCACGTCTTAAGTTAGGAGATTCGTTTACTTTGACTGAAATATGTAATGATGTAAATTCTCAATTGCCTTTGGAAATGGCGGTTAAAAACGTCGACATTAAAAACTATTTAGTGGACACTTTTGATAATGAAATACAATTTTCTGTTCCACTGGAAGTCAACAAACCCACATTAGTTTTTCACTCAAGCGTGACTCTTAACGAAGTTATAGAACTAATAAGATCGAAGGATGTTATTAAAGAATCCGCAAGAATTCTTAGAAAATCGCTTAACAATGTTAATTTTAATCTTAGTGATAAATTCTGTGATGAAACTAATTTAAGGCATTCATGGGACGATATGCGGATTCCTCCAGCTCTTTTAACATTTTTTTCAGAACTTTTTAATTTGAACGAAAATCAGTTTTATGGTGACGATGACATTGATTCTGAGAGTGATGAAGATGTAGACTTTTGTAAGACCTCCAAAAAAGGAGTATCTAAAGGCAAATATCTTAAAATAAATGCCTTGTTTCAAACAATGTATTTTATTTTACATGGAGGGAAAAAACGGACTCCTCTGCACACGATGACAGGGTTGTCAGTTCACAATACCTGTAAAAGTAGTGCATTAATTAAGAGCTTAAATCGCACGGGTATGAGTATCTCATATGATGAAGTTCAAAGATGTAGAACAAACCTAGCGTCTTTTACTGTAGAATCTGGTAAAAACAATGTACCAATTCCATCACATTTTGACCATTTTAAATTTACCACTGCATGGCCAGCCTTATATTTCACGCATTCCTTACTTTTACTCGATCTTTTCGCGAAGAACTGAAATGTCAAGTAAAAGATTCTAAACGTAAAGATCAATGATTGTGGGATTTTTTCTACCAGTTTTGCCATATCCTGTAACTGACTACTCAACAGTGTATACTGCTCTTTGCAATTTTAAAGACATATTACAACAATTAGATCAAATTAACCTTCCAGTATTTTGCGATGAAGGCGTTTACAGAATTGCCAGGCATATAATCCTGTTACGAGAAAATGAATTTAAAAATATAACATTAATGCTTGGAAGTTTTCATATGATTAAAGTATTGTTAGCGTGCATTGGAAAATACTTACGTGGTAGTGGTGCTGAAAGCATACTAATAGAAGTTGGGGCCTTTGGTGTTGGTACAACTGAACAAGTTTTTAATGGCACAAACTATGCTCGATCTATTAGAGGTTTTTTCCTGCTGGGTGAAGTTTTGTAAAGATTACAATTGCAATCTTTTTTTAAAGGGCAGGATTTGACAAAATATGAACAGGAGTTAGCCTCACTTCAAATTTTACAAGATTTGTTTATTGAGGGAAATGCAGTTGAAGCACAGACAATATTTAAGGATTTTAAAAATAATTCAGAAAATATTCTTTTACAATTTAAACAATTTGTTGCCAAAAGATGCAAAGAGTCCAATCTGTTTCAATATTGGAATAACGTCTTAGCACTTATTAACCTATTAAGAAATTTAATCCGAGCCGATCGCACAGGTACCAATTACGCACGTTGGTCTTCACTTTTGCTACATGACATGCTAATGCTAGAGAAGACGGCCCCCGAAGTATATAACGAATTTAAAAAAGGAAAATTTACCGTGAAGCAAAGTAAATCATCTTTCACGTCAGTTGGAACCGATCAAGCTTTGGAGCAAACCATTAATAGGTCAAAAAAAAGTACTGCTGGCATCATTGGATCGACTCGTAAAAAGGATTTTGTTGCCGCCTGGGAACTTGTGTATCATGAAATTTTGGCAATTTCTAATTTGTACAGGGAAAAGACATTTTTAAAAAATGATAATTATGAACTGAGAAACCATCATGAATATTATCCAGGGAAAACAGATCGAGTAGAATCGGTTATTGAAAAAATGATTGAATATATTTCTCAGCGGGTAAATCCATTTATGGAAGGAAATCAAGCCCTGCGTAACATAGTCACGCAGGAGCAGACCCCACCCGATGTCACCAAAGCTCTTTTAAACTTGTTTGAAACTGGTTGTGAAGCTTACGAAGAATTTCGCAAGGAAAGATTTGAAAATTTAAGCAAACCCCTTTCTGACACTATTAGTAGAATTAAGCTTCCATCGTTTAAATCAACAGCGGGAACTGTGCAACAGAAGCAGTATAAAACTGTGCAAAAACAAAATAGAGAGACTCAGCGTATAATCGAGTTGGCTAAAGAAAGGGGATATAGTATGAAATTACTGTTAAGGTATGAATTGACCCAAGAAAACTTCCTTTTTGAAGATGAAGGAGTTTTGAAAAAAGAAACGCAAAAGTCCAGTCTTTTTGTTGAGCTAAGCAAAGTTTTAGATACTCAGGACTACACTCTAGTACCTACCTCAGACAAGTTTTGTCTCTTGGTTGATGTTATGATGGGTATTCGCAAAGTGCAGTGGAAAAATTTGAAAAATTTCCAGGATCTTGCTATTGCATTCTGCAACATGATAAGTGGTACACTGAAGGGGCATATTAATAGAATTGATTTTGTATTTGATAGCTATTTAGAAATGTCACCCAAGTCTGGAGAGAGAATAAGAAGATATGGTAAAGAATATATAACAATACATTCAATTACAGATGATATACCATTACCCGTACAGGCTCAGAAATTTTGGAGTTGTGTAGAAAATAAAATTAACCTTCAAACGTTTATTCGAAAATATCTGCTACAACATGCTCATCGTTTTTGGCAAGGGGTGGAAATAATATGCAGTGCAACAAATATCGAACATTGTCAATCAAGTAGTTCATTACGTAATTCTACTACGCTGAAGATGTTACAAAGAAATGACATAGAAGAAGCAGATATGCGAATTATGGTACATATAGCTCATGCAGTACGAGAGGGTCATAAAAACATATACATACTATCTTCCGACACTGACATACTAGTTATGGCTCTTCATCATTTCAGGACTTATAAAGCCGAAGGGATACAGGTAACTGTTTTAAGATATAATTGAAAACATTTTGATAAGTGTTTTATTATTTTAGGAACTTTGGTTTAGGGCAGGCGTTGGAGCAACTAGAAAGGATGTTCCATTGCACTTGATGGCTGAACTTCACGGTTCAGAATTATGTACAGTTCTTCCAGCCCTTTTCCATTTAACTGGTGCAGATTATACAAGCAAAGTTGGAACAAAACGCAGTGCTCTTGGCGCTACTCCAGTCCAATTTCTCAGTAGTTTTGCTAAAGGTAAATATATCGTTTTGTTTTAATGACATTTTACTTATTAGCATAACTTTTGTAGGCTCATCTGACAGAGTTGTTGAAGATTCAGTGCAAAGTGCAGAAAAGTACCTTATTCAGGTGCTTCGCCTAGGCAACCCTTCAGATTCATTTGATGAATTGAGGTATTGGATGTACCACCACGGAAAAACTTTTTCTGTAGCGCAGTTACCTCCTACCAGCTCATCAATAAAACTCCATATATTGCGGGCCTTTTTTATTGTTTATACCCAAAACCATTGTTTGGAAGAAGAAACTATATCTTTAGATCCTCTTTTGTTTGGATACAAACTGGAAAATGATAGTTTTTACCAAAATCCGTGGACAATATTTTTCCTCCAGCCGAAGAATTAGTTCCGAGTTGCAACTGTGGTAAATGTTCACGTACAAAAAATTGTTGTTGCCGGGCAGCTGGATTAACTTGTTGTTCTTTTTGTCGCTGTCGCCTTACTTCTCAGTGTACCAATCCTTATGATACATAATTTCCTATTATTTTTTTTAATTCTAACTATTGAATTTTTTGTTATATTATATACTTATTTTTTGGACCACCTTGTATAATACCAATACCATAAATATTTTACAGATATATTTTTAAGTTCATTTAACAATAAAAACACATTTAAACTCACCTATTGAGTAAATAAAGAAATTTTCTATATTTATGTAGTTTTAATATATGACCACCCTGTATAAAAACCTTACTGGCCATTTTTGGGCGTGGTAACCAAATGATACTGAATATATTCATCTTAGACAAGATAATGCAACAAAAAAATCTCGTGGACCTCTCAAAAACACGGGATGATACCTAGCGTATGGACTAGTAGCCGTTTGATGAAAATGAGCCTCATCCCTAAAATATTATTTTGCGACAATCTGTTGAAGCATTCATGCGAAAAACACAAGACACTGTAAATTATCTATGTCTCTGCTAACGGTGACGAATCTATGTTCGAGTTACACTTTAACCAAGGTTGGCCGACCTCTACGAGTAGGCTAAAGTGCTTTAGTTTTAGCTACGATCCGATAGCCCCATTTTTAAATCAAATTTTAAAATTTTAATAGAGTTTTCAATCATTTTAATACGTCCTGTCTATTCTGCTATTACTATTATTATTGTTTGAGTTTCTAGACTCACTTCAACTTGTTGATCTATTTAACTGTTCAACTTGATTAATCCATTGTGCCTAATGTTATGATGTGTGTTTATGTTATGAGATTCTAGGTACACACACTTAATATGTTTACAAGCTTATACTATATTTTACGTTTACGATATATTCAATGTACGCATCAAAATAATATGTTTACAGTTTAGAATGTTTACCTGTGCATATGTAGGTAACTCAATGTAATCTTTATTGTTTAAACCTTTCGAAGATAAAAACACTCTACTAAAAATGTTTATTAATCTATTTAAGACCATCTTATTTGAAATACAGAAAAATTGCTAAACACTTTTTCCCAAGGCAATCAGCCAACCAGCCTATTCCCACGAAATGGGTAATTATGTCTCCTATTGCGGCCTGTTGACGGAATCCCACCTATAAACTAATAATGGTACACTAGTACTATATTTACTCGATTTAATTTTCGATTAATGCAAGCGCAAGACGGCCTACAACAAGAATTACTCTGGATTATGTCACAGTACCCTACTGCGTTCATGATTTCTGGGCTTCTAATCCTCATCAGGCAAGCTTGTGCCCAGGGAAATTTAAAAGTCACAGATCATCGATATGACACAATGGAAAGCGAATCTACCTATTTGCAGTTCTTGAGGGTTCCGGTTGAAACCCAGAAATCATGATGGCAGAAGTTTATCAAGAACACATAATCGAAAGTAGTTATTGTTGTAGACCATTATGCACTTGCAAAAATTATTAAATTTAGCAGTTCAATTTTGATCAAATAATAATAATAGTCTACCCTGGGCATATCTCTTATTTGAGGGTATATTCATTTGGAAGTTTTATCTCCAATATTATCCAATTATCAAAAGTAAACTCAAATATTCTAAAATGTGTTTTAAATTCAAATGTAATGATGTCAATACATATTTACTGCTGAAGCATTAAGTACACTAGAAGCACTAGAATGTTTCTAGGGATATCCCTTTGACCAACCAAAAAATGATAATTGTGAGTATCCCATCCTCGCAAATATATTAAGCATTGTGTCCAACTTGTATGCTAAAAAATTCGTTTGAGTTAAGGGGGGTACAGGACTCTTAGGTATTTAGTTAGTCAATAAAGATCTAAGGGATGCAGTTACATCGGGTATATCAATAAAATATATTCCTCATAAAGGTACATACTCAATTATTAAAAAAAGTCGTTAGATCTTTGAATTGATTCGCATCAGAATGATTTTTGGTTGATCATATAAAACTTAACAAACCCTTTATTAAAATTAAACTGCTGACGATCTGAATTACAGATTATTTGTCTACGACCATAACAGATCAGAGGTGTCTTACTCTTTGGATTAACTAAATCTTCTCCCCCATAAATCAGCCAAATTGTATGTATAAATCTGCATTAGATATTAATGTCGAGAAAATATTTTTACATTATTTAAAAAAGTGTAGGACAAGTATATAATTTAACTGTATGTCTAGATATTTATTTTAGTAAAATTGAGAGTACTACATATTTATTTGGTTGCATCTTTAACGCTTGTTTCTGAAATTATAGCTTATTTTTACAATTTTATTCTACTTAAGTGTAATAAATATACTTTAAAATATCAATAACCATAATTGAATAATATTTGTATCTACGGTCGACCTAGCCAGATCGATTTAACATAGGTAAGTGTTTTTATACGTTTGGTAAATAAGATTAAATTTCAGGTAAAAACATATTTTTCTAGCAATACTTATTATTTCACTTAAAAAAATATAGTTCTAATATTATTGTTTTTATAAATATACATACATAAATATTTATTTTGTAGGGAAAACATAAATAATAATAATAAGTGGTAAATGTGTCTACCAGTATTGTTTCTTTCAGAAACAAAAACTCTAAACCCATGAGCCAAGAGTGAAAGTCTTCAATTCTCTGAGCGACAAGTCATTACTTAATATATGAGTGATATCATTAACTTTAGTCCTATAAACCAAAACAACTCGATTAAAATTGAGGTAACTCATTATTTAAAAAATGATTTATTAAATTGAGTTTTTTTTACGGAAGTATTAACTATGTAGAGTGTGCCGTTTAGATAACGTCAGATTGGTTCTGTCTTTTTATGAATTTTTTTATTACATATATCTAGTTAAAATTTCAAACATCTTTCATGTAGCATATAAGTTCAATTATTTCCGAGATATTAAAAACTATTCCAACTTTGAGAGTGGCAGTTTCGAAGTCAACATGACATTAAACTTTTTCCGATTTTGTTCGACAAACTAAAAAACATATTTTTGCCTAAACTAAAATTTAATACCATAAGAAAGACCACAAAAAAATTAAGCTAGGCACGTGCTATTCGTTCAGCCCCAAGCCGAATCATTTAGATCTATATTCAGTTTTCAATATTTGCCAGATTTTCAATCTCTTGTTTCTTTTAATTCAGATAATTGAAAACAAATAGTCACAGGAGAAGATCTGTTACTTGTGAGAATAAGTCCACCATGCATTTTCATCTAAATCATTTCTTTTTCAATTGATAGCGAAATTAAATCAGCTTTACACAATTTACAAATTAAACTTGACTTTAACTTAATTTGGGCAAATATTTCAAATTTCCAGTTTCTAGTATCGTGTAATTAGTTACTTACTCAATTAAAGGGAAAGCGACTGCATTTTCAGGAAAAATGGTAGAAAAATAGGTATGTCTTTTCCATAGCAATTTATTTCTAATATTCTGTGAATGCTACTTCCGGTTATCCATGCTATTGCTGTATACTTCCTAATATTGAGTGTTGGATCAACGCAGAACTGCAATTTCATTCAGCAAATGTGGCCACTAACTTTGGTAAATACGCATGTTTGTCAGGGTTTTTTTTGATTAAACTCTTCAGTAGTTTCATAAAATAACTTGATCTTTAAAAATCCTTTCAGTAGTTAAATAAACCATATTTTTAAATTAAATCAAGTACACTTAAAATAAATAACAAGTACATTACTGTTAAATTTACATAAATTTGTAGCTCTCTATATTGAGCAGAAAATATACTTGAGATTTTTTTTGAAATTCAGTTTCTTTTTGGTAAAAAATTTTAAGAATACAATTTTACTATTATGTTAGCCAAATCAGAACAGATTCAAAATAATTTTTTTTGTTAAGGTTTTCCATGTAGCAAAGACTAACAACTGTATCTTTTTAAGTTTCTAGTACGATTGTTGGGTACCTAATAAACTTAATTTAACAACAATTAAGAGAGTATAAAAGATAGGAACCAACCTTACACACGCTGGATGTTAATCAAAATATGTCTTGTTGGTGTTGATGCGCAGCACCGGGGTTTAAAATATGTACTAACGGTAATTCTCTCGAAAATAAGGTATGTTAATTTTTTTTATTTTTGGAATAACGAATTTTTCAAGAATGTAAATTGGTAAAAATGGGTAAAATCAAAAAAAGAATCAGCCTTGATTTGATTGTAAGTGTAAGATTTTGAATGTACGTTTTTCGATAATTTTGTTAATAAGTATTCTGACTGAAGCTCATTGTGTCTAGAATAAGGCAAGTAGGTATGTAATATAACACTGAAGCTCTAGAATAAATATTTAATTTACACTTGAAATCGATTGGAGATTACTTACGATTTGAGGCTTTGCGTTATGAAATTAAGTAAATAAAGACAATGCCGAGAGAACCAGTTTGGGAAACAATATTTATTGTAGATCCCCTTCAAATAAATAATAAAATCTGTCAATTTTTTTTTCAACAGTTCTCAGTTTTTAATTTTATATTATATATCAAATACAGATGTTATCTACATTCTACAGTTATATAGTATAGAAAGTACTAACTAAAAATAGCGTATTTCTATTTTTTGAGTGATGATGCCCTAGTATGGAGAAATATATAACCACCTTTTACTTCCCTCAATCAATCAAATCTGCACGTTTCAGGGAATCTAGATGCCGAAAAACACATTTTCTAAATTCCGTCGGTCTCTCTGTCTGTCCGCAGCATAGCTAAAAAAAAACTACTCAATTGACCTCAAATTTTGGTAAAAAATTAATAAGACGAAACAAAATGGCGGCCTAGTGAAATGTTAAAAAAATTATTATTAAAAAACTACTTATCCATTATAATTCAAATTTCCATACACATCAACTATTATGTTAAATGGCGGCTTAATAAAATATGTACTAATTCAGCCTGAAAAAACTGCTTAATGGATTGATTGACTTCAAATGGTGTGCTATAACTAATTGTGGCATAGGGATCAACTAGTAAAATTGAGGTACTAATTCAAGATGGCCGAACAAAATGGTGGCCAAATAAACTGCTTGTAATCGTAAAAAAGCACCCTTTTTTACGTATCTTTTTTACATATCTTCACGTTTTAGCATCCCTAGATGCCAAAGAATATGTTTTACTAGTAAAATTTTGGTACGAATCCAAGATGGCGGAACAAAATGACGGTTTAATAAAATATTTAAAAATTCAGCCTGATAAACTACTTAATGGATTGATTTCAGATTGCTTGCTACTAGTAAAACTGTTACTAATTCGATATTGCGGAACAAAATGGCGGCCAAATGAAATGTTTGTAATCGTGAAAAAAATCACCCTCTCAAGTTTTACATATCTTCATCCCTAGATGCCAAAAACATGTTTTCTTAATTCCGTCGGTCCTTCTGTCGGTTTATTAGTTCGCGGCATACTAGATTTACTTCAAATTTTAGTCAAAAATTAAGGGACATAGGTAATATTTTGGTAAAAATTAAATATGGCGGAACAATGTTAAAAAATTATTACTAGCAAAACTAATTACCTAATTTATCTCAAATATTGCAAAAGAATCAAGTGTTACATAGGAATGAACCTGTAACATTTTGATATGAATCCAAGATATCAAAACAAAATAGCGGCCTAATAAAATATTTAAAAAATCAGCCTGAAAAGACTACTTGTTCGACTGACAATTTTGCAGAAAAATTAAATATGAAAATAGGCTAAACTAGTACGAAATCAACACTTATTGAAAAGGGCGGTATGTGTCAATGTAAAAACTATCTAATGAATTTAAATTATGCCTAAAAGTTAAATGTGGCATAGGTAGAAAAAAACTGATAAAATATTGGTACGAATCCAATATGATGGAACAAAATGGTGCCCAATAAAAATGTTCGAACGACTGCGACTATGTACTAAATAAATTGGGTCACACTTGACTATTCCTAACAAATGGAAACAAATCATAATGAGGAAAGTTCCGGGTGAAGGAAATTTATCGATTTTTTATTTAAAAAAATTTAATACGATGTTATAGATAAATGTTCGAATTGCCTTAGTCCAAATTTGAAGTTGATCTAGGAGATCTGCACTTTCTGTGGTGCTTCTACAAACACGGATTTTCTAAGTGTAAAAGGTAGTGTGCAAATTTTAAAGAAAAACATGTATTTTTAATAATTACTTTAATGTGATCTAACGTCGCATTTAAACATAATTTCGATTTTTTTTTAGATATTGCAAGACTTAAACATTTATATATATATATATATATATATATATATATATATATATATATATATATATATACCGTTAGATGGAATATGATCTATTTATAGCAAGAACAGGTACCACAATATTTTCCATGTAATATTTGTTTGTTTAAGCTATTATTAAAAAAAGCTGCAAAAATTCCTAAACGCGTTTACAACATTTTGTTTTATGAATTTTCAAGGACAGTTTTAAAATAGTGTCAATATTTAACATATCGAATGACTATTATATATACAAGGTGTATATAAAAGAACATAAAGCATACGATTTTACTTTTTCCCCGCACATGACATCGGTTTACAGGAGTTTTGGATAATTACTCTTTGATCATACCTAAAAACTCAGAAGAATGATGCATTTGATTCTAAACACTTTCTGTGCGTAATATGCAGGAGCATCATCGAAGTTTTTGGAAAATCCGCTTGCCATGGCTAAGATCCATTTCCAGCATCAATTTTCATTAAATGGTTATTATTAATTGTTAAACATTTTACAATTTATGGATAAAACATAGTCTAAATATCAATTATATTAGTAATACTAATTACCTCACTTAGGATGTTTGAAGATCTATAGATAGGGCGTGGTGCTTCCATACCAAATTTTCTGCTTTATGAATAAAAATATGTTAAAGCATAAATTATTGCTATCAGTTGCGTAATAAGCATTTTGATTTAATAGATATTTAGGATACAAGTGGGATACAATCATCAAAACTAAATCTATTATCAAAAACTTTTTGAGTTGTATTTGCAGGCTCCTTAATCTAGCAGTCTCAAAAATTTGAATTTCAATTTTTTACAAAGTAACTATGAATATACGTACTTACCGAAAATCAAAGTATAAGAAATTTTCCCAATTTTTAGATCAAGATTTGATTTATCAAATCAAAAAATTCATCCAAAGTTTGTCAAAAATACAATCATCGTCTTATTAGGACGTGATGTAGGTCAAAGAGTTGTTATATTAGTGACAATGTTAATGCAGTATAGAAAGCAAATTATAAAGAATATCTAGGGTATATTTTATGGAAAGAAAATTCAGTATGGGTTAATTTCTTTGAGACATAGAAAACCATATTTCATTACCAGTGAAAATCACCAAGACCAAAATACAGTACATTATATGAGACAAGGAGATTTTAATAAAAAATATTTTCAATCCGTCATATCAAATATGGTTCCATAACGTAATTTATACACGATACACGTCAGCCTGTGGAGTTATAAAATAGGCAAATAATTAAGAAAAATGTAGTTGATCTATTAATATTATAGATACGACGTTTTAGACTTATGCTTAAGAGTTTATTTATTCAGAAGCATAATCCGGAATCCCTTTTACTTATCCATAAACATATATATATATATATATATATATATATATATATATATATATATATATTGATATGAAGGCAATTAATCCATATTGACTTGATTGAAGAAACAGACAAATTGTTTGATCTAGCAAATTAGTAAATTAGCTTTCTGTTTTCTCTCTTTACTACTTTTTAAACTAAACTCATTTCAATAAACTTGATGAATGCATTTTTTATTTTGCACATTTACATGCATTTTTACAAAATATTGCTTTTTTGTCTAATTTTCAGAGCTAACAAATGTTTGCACATTTTTTAAAAATGTACTGCGGCCCTATAACCACCTGGTATACTGTTACCATTTCTAAGTAAAAACTTCCAATAAAGCTATGTTAGACTATTAGGTATAATTAATTTAAGTACTTTATAGTGTTTTTTTTATTTAAAACCAAATCCAAAACTAATAAATTTAGAGATATAGTGCGTTACATAAAGATCTAGAATTCACTTTAGAACCCAAAAATATAGAAAAATTCGGGTGTTCCATTTAAAAAAAAAAACTTTGGGGTGGCCGCGGAGTGAATAGAAATAAATTAAATATTAAAAAAATTCAAGCTCCTGTTCTATAACTTTCCTATGAAAAATTTTTGTTAAATTTATTGTACTTCTGCAAGAATCCAAATGTATAATATGAGTGAAACATAAAATGTAAATTGCTAAATCTCATGTAGTAATAGAGGAAGTTTTTCATTGTTAATTAATTAATTAAAACAAACACGTGTGTACCGAGCACGGGGTTCGAAAGTAATGTAATTTTTTTTTCCGACACATTTAAGTCAACCCAGCCAAAATTGAATTTGTACACAAGTATTCAATTAGATGTATGAAATGTAACCTCAAAATAATGACATACAATAAATGATCGCTTGTCTAGTCTGTGATAGAAAGTCTCATAAAATCGAGGAATTAGAATTTTCTTTACTAATGGCCCGGTAGTTTCGTACTAAAGTCGCAAACACAAGTTTTCATATTTGTATCTTATTTTTAAATAAATAATATTTTTAATGGCTCACGTTTATTTAAACTGACTCTACATTCAACTTCACCGTAAAGTACTTTAACCTTTTGATATATTTCTCGACTATTTTTACCCAATATTAATTACATTTTCTTTTTTGTAAAACAAAAAATGAAATTTTTTACTATAAACGGTTTAGATTTGGCGTGTGTTTATTATTGTTATTAAAAAACTACTCATCCAATTTGTCTCATATTTTGCAAAAACATTAAGCGTTATGTTAGAATCAACTAATAAAATTTTGGTATGAATCCAAGATGGCGAAACACAAAATGGCGGCTTAATAAAATATTTAAAAACTCAGCCTAAAAAACTGCTTAATGCTTTGTTTTCAAAATGTGGGCAATAACGAAATGTAGTAAAGGAATCAACTTGTACAATAGTGGTACTAATATAAGATGACCGAACAAAATGGCGGCCAAATAAAATGTTTCATGCTGAATTTTTAAATATTTTGAAAAAATCATCCTCTCAGGTTTTACACATCTTTACGTTTTAGCGTCGCTAGAAGCCAAAATATACGTTTTATCAATTCCGTCAGTCCGTCTATCTGTCTGCTTGTCTGTCTGAAAAAATGAAATTTTTTACTATAAACGGTTTAGATTTGGCGCATGTGCGTTAGAGCCGTATTTAGTTTCTCAAAGTCTCGATGAGAATTGGATATTTTTTTTCGCTTCCTCTAGTACTGATGATTCAAGTTACCTTCCATGTGAGTTCTACTTAAGTTTTAAATTATTTTTATTGAAATAGTGGATTTTCATCACTTTCCTCAATCAAGTATATTAACTCCAAAACTTCTTAGAATAAAGTTCTAAAACTAATGTTATTCCAGCTTTCTCAATATCTAAAATATTTTGGTTTTGTTAAAAAATAGATTTATATCCGTTTACTTAAAAGTGATTGAAATATTTAAACTCAATTTCTACCTATACCATTTTCCCCCTCGTGACCCTCCTTTTTAAAAAGTTTTAATGCGATAGAGATTTTGAAAGTATATTAACATTGGTAAAGTGCGGGACACGAAAGAAAACCGGGCGGAGTCCAGAACCGGAAACCAGTGGTGTTCCGTCGTTCTTTAAATAATATGGCACTCCTTTTTGACTATACGCACTTCAGATAATTAAAAAATGTAACCTTTATCTATATTTGTCTGTTTTCTTTCGTGTACGGCACTACTATATCTCTTTTGTGTTGCAAAAACGGCGAACTTTCGAATTTTAAAATGATTTAATTTTGGTGTGGCCGTCTGTCTCCGTTTGTCATATTACTTTATACAGAGGCCGTCATTGTGAAGTACTATACAGGGCGTTTCCTAATTGCGTGCTGATGTTAAAGAGTTTTTTTTATGTCCTAAAAGTCTTAACTTTTGAGATACAGTATGGTAAAGTTTAAAAAGAAAACATTTTTTTTTCATCCCAATTCTGATGTTATTGTAGATAACTGCATGAAATTTGATTCACGTCTTCTATGCATAAAGGAACATACGGATTTACTCAGGTTAATTACATATGCACGCCACTGTTAGAAATTTCAAAAATTGATTGTTAATAAAAAATGCCCTTTTATGCATAAAAGACGTGTATCAAATTTCACACAGTTATTTATCTACAATAACATCAAAATTATGATTGAAAAAAAATGTTTTTTAAAACCCTGTATCTCGAAAGTTAAGACTTTTAGGTTCATATTAAACTTTTTTCTTAAAAAGGTCCAAGAATTACTGCCCTTTAACATTAGCACGCAATTAGGAAACGCCCTGTATAGTACTTCAAAATGACGCCCCCTGTACAAAGACAGACGGAGACAAACGGTCACTTTTAGCATACCCGAATAGTCCAAAGTCGAACTGCATAAGTTAAAATTTTGATAAATCTTGTTCACTGGAATCAGTGCTGGCTCCCATACTATAACTACATTAAATAATTACGAAATTGTAGTGGAGGATTCATGGTTTAAAACTATTTTGTGGGGTTTTCGCGTTATAAAATTGGAAAAAAATAAAAATAAAATATATTTACCTTATAAATTCAATAGATAATCTTTAGTTCTGGGTACCTTCATAGTGGACCCAGAACTTAAGACTATCTATTGAATTTATAAGGTAAATATATTTTATTTTTGTTTTTATCCAATTTTATAAGGCAAAAACCCCAAAAAATAGTTTTAAACTATAACTACATTAATGTGTTAATTTTGGATAAATACGAGTTCTGTAGTTTTCCAAATATTAATTGCAATATTAAATAATTTTTGACATCCAGTATAGAACAGAAAATTAATGATTTTGAAGCAGTTTATTGACAGCTACTTTATGAACAATTTTACAAAATAAATAGAATATTCTTAGCCAAGTATTGTAGTGTCGCTTTTATGTACAATGTAATTAGCTGTATGCGGAAAAGTACTCGGAATTAAAATCTGTAAAGTGGTGTCGGGGGTCTCTCGGTATGCTCTTTTTTCTAAAGTATTGGCAACTTGCTGTTATATCGGATTCTGCGTGAGATTCTAACATCTTTATGTAGCACACCATATACCCAAAAATGAACAGTTTTCGAAATAAAATTAGTTTTTCAAAAAAAAAAATGTTAATCTCAAAATGTCTAAATTCGAAAACCCAAACAACATACCCAAAATATGATGATGGCTGTCTATGGTCAAGTCAAAACAGTTACCTTTATTATTTTAAGTTACTTTTCCAAAATAATCTACAACGGGTTTAAAAAATAATTCAATTATGCTACTTTATGAACAATTTTACAAAATATATGAAAAAAAACTAAGCCATTTTTGAGGTGTCGGCTATGATTCTAATGGTTCGATTCCTTCTAAATCGTTGTCTTCCTCTGAAAATGATGAGGTTTCGTAGTCACTACTTGAAGATCCCAGTGTGATAACTAAATCATCAATAACCGTTTCAATTTTGTCATCTGCTTTCCAGTATTTATCTTCAATAGAACGAACATGTTTAACATACGATTTCCAATTTTCAGCCGATATTGAGTCAATCGCTTCTAATGTTATTTTATTTAGATCTTTAATTGAAAGTTCACCGGTGTTGCGCTCTCGAATATATTTTTTTAATCCTGCCCATGCAAGTTCAATAGGGTTGAGGTCGCACATGTATGGAGGCAGTCTTAAAGGTGTATGACCAAGGATACATACGTAAAAGACCGTCAATTTTATACTTTTTTTCTCTAGGCTGGTTGGCTGATATTACTTCATATAATTAATATTTTCTCCATGTTGGATCACATACAAGATTGTTCGATTTAAGCCACGATATCATATGAGCTTTTATAGAGTATTTAGTTGGCACTTTATCTTCTACGTGAGAATGATAAGACGCATTATCCATTACCACGACTGAGGTTTCTCGAGCAACCACTTTTCAAAATTATCTCTATACATCTGTCCATGATAGTCTCCAGTTGTTAGTCCCGAGCGAAAAACTAAAGCAGCACCTGGAACAAATCCGGCTTCTGAACCAGCATGAACTATAATAAAGCGACTACTAGAGCGGATTCCCTGAACAACACCTCTAAAACTTTCACTTTGCCAGCATTTGTTCACTGTCATATCACTATCTATCCAGGTTTCGTCTAGATACACAATATTGCGTCCTTCTTGCCTATATTGCCTTACAGTTGATAGATGTTTCTCCCGCCAGTGAAAAATATTTGGTCTCTCAATGAGCAATTTTCGTTTATTTTGGCACTTGCGCCAAACAAAACCATTTGATCGTAAAAGCCGATTTATGGTTTTATACCCGTACGGAAAATTTATTTTGTTCTTTACAGCACAAAGTAGGGGTTTGCAGGTCGGAACCTTCTTCAAGTTTATACAAAAATCCTCTTTTGTTCATCAAATTACTTGAAAATCACCATCGTCAATTTTATCTTTGTTTGATTGAATTTAAAGGTGAAGTAGAACATGAGCGATCATTATGTTCTCTTTGAATTTTTCTTACACTACTTTCCGAAACACCAGTGTAAAAAGCAGCGCGTTCTGTACGATTTTGAATTGGAATAGTCATTATTTTTAGCTTCTCTAGTACAGGCCTCTATAACGCTCGCAATAACTTCACGTGCACCGCTTCGAATTGTTTTTCCTCTTTTGCTCGCCATCGTTACTTCGAAATAATAATTCAAATTCAGCGCAACGCATTTATATAGAAATGAAAATAAATGCTCGAAATGTATAGACGCCACTGAAATAGCTAGAACCTTCTAGCGGCAAGAGCATGGAGACTGTAGACACATCCCAATTAGAAGTGGGCCAGTGCGAAATTTATTAAATCCTCGATTAATTTTCCATACCGCTTAGCTGGCGCATTTTATAGGTGAAGCGGCAAACTGTTACAACACATAAAATAACACAAAATTTATTTGCGTACAAAAATTTTACTTTTCCGCCTTCTTAAGACTATGAACCTTTATTTTAAGGACCGCCCGGTTTTCTTTCGTGTCCCGCACTTTATTAAGTCTATATTTACCCCAATTTTCTCGTCAAATTCTAATTGAAACCTATTGGAAAAAAAGACATTAACTCACGTTATTCCGTTTTTCCAACTAGTTTGGAAAAGTAAAATGGAAAAATTGTCTAGAATTCACTTTTGAATCCAAAAATGTAGAATTATACTAGGTGTTCTATTTAAAAATATATAACTTTGGGTGGCCACGTACTTACTTAATAGGAATAAATTAAATATTTAAAAAATTCAGTCTCCTGTTCAACAACTTTCGTATGAAAATTTTTGTGTACCCAAAATTCAAAAAGAGGAGGACTCTCCTTGTAAGTTTAGTTCACTAAAATGTTGTTAAATTTATTATACTTCTGCAAGAATCGCGCTGTATAATATGAGTCAAGCTTGAAAAGTAAACTGCTAAATCTCATGTAGTAATAGAGGAATTTTTTCATTGTTTATTAGTTAAGGCAACACGTGTGTACCCAGCACGGGTTTCGAAAGCCACCAATTTTTGGCGCCACATTTAAGTTAACCCAGCCAAAATTTAATTTTGTACACAGGTATTCAATTAGATGTTTGAAATGTAAGCGCAAAATAATGATATACAATAAATTATCGCTTGTCCAGTCTGGGATATATAATGGCTCATATAAATCTAGGAATTTAGAATATTCTTGCTAAGTATTGTAGTGTCGCTTTTAAGTACAATGTAATTAGCTGTATGCGGAAAAAGTACTCGGAATTAAAATCTGTAAAGTGGTGTCGGGGGTCTCTCGGTATGCTCTTTTTTCTAAAGTATTGGCAACTTGCTGTTATATCGGATTCTGCGTGAGATTCTAACATCTTTATGTAGCACACCATATACCCAAAAATGAACAGTTTTCGAAATAAAATTAGTTTTTCAAAAAAAAAAAAATGTTAATCTCAAAATGTCTAAATTCGAAAACCCAAACAACATATCCAAAATATGATGATGGCTGCCTATGGTCAAGTTAAAACAGTTACCTTTATTATTTTAAGTTACTTTTCCAAAATAATCTACAACGGGTTTAAAAAATAATTCAATTATGGAGTAATATATAAGGCAATAATGCGTTTTTTTTTAAATAGAAACCCTGTATTTTATAATTTTGTTCGATGCCTTTAAAAATTTAGGTCAAATTTCGTACGACATTTTCTATGCCTAAAATGAGATCTTAACGCATGTTTAAGGCCAAATAATGCTTTACTTAAAAAAGTGGGAAACTGATATTTGAATCACAGTTCTGTTTTCTACATTATTAGTAGACTTGCCAGAATAATACTTTTAGCATATTTTAGATCCAAAATAAAAAAGTTATGCAAACCAAAATATTTAATTTGATTAAATTTGATACAAAATAGAAGCTATTAATCAGGATTAAAACATAACTATTCTTATTCTATTATTATTTAAGTATATGTTCAAATACATTACTATACACCTCTAAACATGTGTGTATTCTTGTAGCAAGACGGTTATGAGTGACCTCTCTGTTGTAGTGAACGAAGGGCTTGCGTGACTGGATCTGCATAAACAATGTTATTAATACCTATGTCCCCAAAGAAAATAATCCAATGGGTGCAAATCGGGTCAACGGGCAGGCCAGCGGAAAAGGGATATTATTGACAATCCAATGGTCCTCAAAAATTGCATATAAAAACTTTTCTTATTTAAAATTATGCGGCGGGGTACCATCCTGTTGTTACCAGGCATAAAGGAATTCTCTTTCTTGTAGTCGGTTTAATGCCGGCAAAACTTGATTTTCCTAGGTATACCTAGATACATTTCGACCGGCAAGTTTTTCATCGTAAAAACAAAAACACAAAATAATAATGTTGCGAACCAGAAGCGGAATTTTCACTGCTCAAAAATGACTGTTGTGTCGATTATTGTTCAATTTTTTTGAAATTGCTTCATCTTTCAACTCTTAATGTTGCTGGAAAATTCCCAAATCTTCGTGATTTCTTTGTTTCCATCTAGTAAAATCCCATGAAACATAGCACACCCCGTAAATTTACA
>JAUTXW010003839.1:0-65152 GCA_030620095.1 Kuschelorhynchus macadamiae | reverse complement strand
TACTAATTCAAGATAGCGGAACAAAATGGCGGCTAAATAAAATTTTTGTAATCTGAAAAATCGCTCTAAGCAGGTTTTTACATATCTTGGCGCGTTTAGCGCCCCTAGATGCCAAAAAATATGCTCGCTTTGTTTTGTCCGTCACTTCGCGGCATAGCTTAAACATCAGATTGACTTCAAATTTTAGTCAAAAATTAAGGCTCATATGGGATGTTCTTGGTAATATTTAAACATGGCGATCTGTGAAACGTTAAAAAAAATTACTAAAAAAACCAATTATCCAATTTACTTCAAATTTTGCAAAAAAATAAAGTTTACCTGAGAATGAACTTGTAACATTTTCATGAATATAAGATAGCAAAACAAAATGGCGACCTGGTAAAATATTTAAAAAATCAGCCTGAAGAAAACTACGTATTAGGTTAATTTCAAATTTTGTGTAAGCATTAAGTGTGATATAGAGATACGCTGATAAAGTTGTGTTACGAATTCGAGATTAGCGAACAAAATGGCGGCCAAATAACATTAAAAATTAACGTAAAAAAATCTTATTCAACTGAGATAAACTGATGAGAATTCAACATGACGCCGTAACAAAATTGCGACGTGTGTCAATGTAAAAACTAATTCTTTAATTTATTTTCAATCAAGTGTGGTATAGGTAGAAACTGGTAAAATATTGGTAGGCACCCAATATATTGAAATAAAAGCCTCCAATAAAAATGTTTGATAAGACAGTATAATGTGTTCGTAAATAACCATGTACTGAACTGAATTGGTTCACACTTCACTATTTCTAATAAAAGGAAATATTCATAATGAATGGAACTACTTCCGGTAAAGGAAATTTACCGATTTTTTAAATAAATACCAAATTCATTTTAAATAGATTTCAAAATACTTTGTTAAATTTATTAAGGGAGAACTGCATGCAAAAAGTGAAAAACTAGCGACAAGGTCTAGTCAAGTTCAAAGTAAGATGAAAAGGTATCTACGTATTAGAAAAAACTTCCTGGACGTCCGACCTCAAAAAAATGTGTTATATATAGGCAATTTAAATTACATTTCGTTTAAAAATGGGTTCAAAAGGGTTCACACGCTGCAGAAATACAAAGACATGAGTACGATTTACCATTTCAAATTTTGCAGTTACGTAAACAAAGGATCAATGCAAGGCGGTAAAGAGCCATTTTGTGGAAAAAAAATTAGATGCGATGGCATTTGCGTCAAAAAGTGGTCGAAAATGGACAAATCTACTTCTATTTTATAATTCTAGATTAGATTTTTTTTCATAAAAAATCACGTTAGCGCCTAATTATACATATTTCCCTACTGAAATCACATTGAAGCAAATACTTATCTCTTTCTAGTTTTAACATAATATTGCAGCGGCGGAAGGCTTACAAATGATCCATAATACTGCGTGCAGTTCCCCCTTAAGTTAAGTTTATCTTATTTATACTGGAAAATTACCAGCTTAAAAATGTTTGACGGTTGACAGGGCAAGGAATGCAATCAGCAATGTTCATTTTGAAAGTTTTAGTAGTGGCCAACTAAAAGTTTACAATAATAAAATTAAATTATTAAAAATAAGCAAAATAAAATTTAGATTTATATAAACCGGTAAATGAATCTACTATTAAACTTAAATGGATCGTAAATTTAAGTAGACATACCATTTAATGTGCAACACTTATTGAGTTTAGGGGAAAAATTTAATTTGCCACATACAACCAAAAATATACTTATAGAAAATAGATTTAGAATATATTGTTGATAAGTTCGATGCTCTGTTCGATGACAGAAGTAAAATTTCTATTAGAAATAAATGTAGTAATATAATAAATAAACTTTCAAAACAGACAAAAAAAATTCTGATAATATAGTAATATTAAAAGAATACAAAGGCAACAGGTTATAGATTACATTAGAAAGACACAAAAACTATTGAACGTACTTATCAAAAACTGCAAAAATATCTAACAGTTTTTTTAAAGAATAAAAATAATAAATTAATAGACACCCTTATGAAAAACAAGTATATTTAAACTCAAAATGCAAAAAAAAACTTGAAACAAGTTCTGCCATTCTTCCAAAAAATTACTTTCAACCTAAAATTCATAAAAATAACATATCTCTTAGACCAATAGTATCATTCGTTGCCTCACCTTTATATAACCTCACACAGTTTTTAAAGGCGACCTCGAATGGATTGTTTGTGGAGGATTATGAACTTATTTCTTTGAATGTCGTCTCGTTATTTACTAGCATTCCCACCGAAGTTTTTGTTAATATAGTTAAAAAAAAAGTGGTACAGATATAGGGTTGGGGAATGGGAAACTGTCTGATCTAGTTATGCAGGATTTACAAGAGAGCCGTTACAACAAAAGTTCAACATAATTAAAAAATTAAAATATAGAGCTTTATCTCTTTTGTCTTATAAATTCTTCTACTTCTATTAGGAATGGTGAAGTGTAAACCAATTTAGTTCAGTACGTAGTTATTTAGGAACAAATATATACTGTCTTATCAAACATTTTTGTTGGACGCCATTTTGTTGCAATATATTGGATCCCTACCAATATGTTACCGATTTCTACCTATGCCACCCTTCATTTTGGACAAAATTTAAAATTAATTCAAGAAGTTGTTTTTACATTGACACACACCGCAATTTTATTACGTCACGATGATCCATTTTATTGTCATGTGTGTGCTGTGATTTAGAACATGTTCCAAACAAGGATCATTTCCTTGTTATGACGTTGGTGTACGTGGAACAAAAACATACTATTATTTAATGCTCCCAACGAAAGGCAGGAGTCACAATGTAATTCAAAGCCGGTCGTGGTATTATCCAGCGGAGTAGTTGTTTTTGTGATTCCATTTTGTTCCTTTGCCCTACACGGGGCTCGCTAGTCTATGGCGGCCTGATGAGCTCTAATAAGAGCGAAATCGCGATCGTCGTTTGAATAAAATGGATCATTGTGTCTGCTGTGATGTAGAACATGTTCCAAACAAGTATCATTTTCTTGTTATAACATACTATCAGAATAAATAGTTTTTAAGTAATAATTTGTTTAACGTTTCATTAGGCCGCCATCTTGTTTCGGCATATAAGATATTACCAGATAATCCCCATATGAGCCTTAAATTTTGGCTAAAATCTGAAGTCTGTATAATGTGTGGTTTTTAAGCTATGCCTCGAACTCGAAAGACTTCTAAGGACACTAAAAAGCGAAGATATGCAAAACCTGAGAGTGTGATTTTTTTTAGATTACAAAAATTTTATTTGGCCGCCATCTTGCATTAGTACCACACTTTTACTAGTTCATCTCTATACTACAATTAGTTATGGCTCACAATTTGAAATCAGTTTATTAAGCAGTTTTTTCAGGCTGAAGTTTTAAATATTTTATTAAGTCGCTATTTTATTCCTCTATTTTGTATTAGTACAAAAATGTTAAAGTGTGGGACACGAAAGAAAACCGGGCGGAGTCAATCGGTTTAGGAAGGTCTATACGACTTCAGATAATTAAAAAACGTAACTATGCTTAATAAACCTTTATCTATATTTGTCTGTTTTACTTTCGTATACCGCACCTCTATATATCTTTTGTGTTGCAAAAACGGCGAACTTTAAAATGATTTAATTTTGATTTTTCTTGATCGATTTACCTATAAATATATTTATCCAGCATTACTGGACCACCCAGTATAGTGATACACGATTTACAAGTCCAGATTTTACAAGGGCAGCCAGCATTAGATCCAGTGAACAAGATTTATCAAAATTTTAATTTATGCAGTTCGACTTTGGCCTACTCGGGTATGCCAAAAGTGGCCGCCTGTCTCCGTTTGTCATATTACTTTATACAGGGGCCGTCATTATGAAGTACTATACAGGGCGTTTCCTAATTGCGTGCTGATGTTAAAGGGGGTGTTTTTATGTCCTAAAAGTCTTAACTTTTGAGATACGGGATGGTAACGTTTAAAACATTTTTTTTCATCCCTATTCTGATGCTATTGTAGATAATTGCATGAAATTTGATATACGTCTTCTATGCATTAAGGAGCATATGGATTTACCCAGGTTAATTACATATGCACGCCACTGGTAGAAATTTCAAAAATTGATTGTTAATAAAAAATGCCCTTTCATGCATAAAAGACGTGTATCAAATTCCACACGGTTATTTATCTGTAATAGAATCAGAATTAGGATTAAAAAATGTTTTTTTAAAACTCTGTATCTCCAAAGTTAAGACTTTTAGGTTCATATCAAACTTTTTTCCCAAAAAGTTCCAAGAATCACCCCTCTTTAACATTAGCACGCAATTAGGAAACGCCCTGTATAGTACTTCACAATGACGCCCCCTGTACAAAGTAATATGACAAACGGTCACTTTTGGCATATCCGAATAGCCCAAAGTCGAACTGTATAAGTTAAAATTTTGATAAATCTTGTTCACTGGAATCAGAGCTTCTGTAGTTTTTCAAATATTAATTGTAATATTAGATATTTTTTGGTATTGAACAGAAAATTAATTATTTTGAAGCAGTTTGTTGAGAGCTACTTTATGAACAATTTTACAAAATATATGAAAAAAAAACTAAGCCATTTTTGAGGTTGACGGCTGTGATTCTAATGGTTCGATTCCTTCTAAATCGTTGTCTTCCTCTGAAAATGATGAGATTTCGTCGTCACTACTTGAAGATCCCAGTGTGATAACTAAATCATCTATAACCGTTTCAATTTTGCCATCTACTTCCCAGTATTTATCTTCAATAGAACGAACATGTTTAACATACAATTTCCAATTTTCAGCTGATATTGAGTCAATCGCTTCTAATGTTATTTTTAGTTAAATCTTTAATTGAAAGTTCACCGGTGTTGCGCTCTCGAATATATTTTTTTACTCCTGCCCATGCAAGTTCAATAGGGTTGAGGTCGCACATGTATGGAGGCAGCCTTAAAGATGTATGACCGTAAAAGACCGTCAATTTTATACTTTTTTTCTCTAGGCTTGTTGGTTGATATTACTTCATATAATTGATATTTTCTCCATGTTGGATGACATACAAGATTGTTCGATTTAAGCCACGATATCATATGAGCTTTTGTAGAGTATTTAGTTGACACTTTATCTTTTAGGTGAGAATGATAAAACGCATTATCCATTACCACGACTGATTTGGGAGGAATGTTAGGTAGAAGCTTCTCGAGCAACCACTTTTCAGAATTATCTCTATTCATATTGCCTTACAGTTGATAGATATGCCAGTGAAAAATATTTGGTCTCTCAATGAACAATTTTCGTTTATTTTGGCACTTGCGCCAAACAAAACCATTTGATCGTAAAAGCCGATTTAAGGTTTTTTACCCGTACGGAAAATCTATTTTGTTCTTTACAGCACGAAGTAGGGGTTTGCAGGTCGGAACCTTCTTCAAGTTTATATAAAAATCCTCTAGTGTTCGTCGAATTACTTGAAAATCACCATCGTCAATTTTATCTTTGCATGATAATCGGGGTCTTTTTTTACCAGGAGATTTTAAAGGTGAAGTAGAACATGAGCGATCATTATGTTCTCTTTGAATTTTTCTTACACTACTTTCCGAAACACCAGTGTAAAATGCAGCGCATTCTGTTCGATTTTGAATTGGAATAGTCAAACTATTATTTTCAGCTTCTCTAGTACAGGCCTCTATAATGCTCCCAATAACTTCGCGTGCACCGCTTCGAATTGTTTTTCCTCTTTTGCTCGCCATCGTTACTTCGAAATAATAATTCAAATTCAACGCAACGCATTTATATAGAAATGAAAACAAATGCTCGAAATGTATAGGCGCCACTGGAAATAGCTAGAACTTTCTAGCGGCATGAATTGGACCAGTGAGAAATTTACTAAATCCTCGATTAATTTTCCGTACCGCTTAGCTGGCTCACTTTATAGGTGAAGCGGCAAACTATTACAACAAATAAAATAACATAAAATTTATTTGCGTACACAAATTTTACTTCTCCGCTTGCTTAAGACTATGAACCTTTATTTTATGCCCGGTTTTCTTTCTTGTCCCGCACTTTACCAGTTTATTCCTACAAAATACTTGATTTTTGTGCACTGTTTGAGACAAATTGAACAATAAATTTTTTTAACATTTCACTACGCCGCCATTTTGTCTTACCTTATTGGATTTTTACCAAAATATTGCCAGGTTATCCCCATAAGTCGATCGGGTAAGTAGTTTTTTAGCTATGCCGCGAACAGACAGACCGGCAGGCAGACAGGCCGACGGAATCGAGAAAATATGTTTCTCGTCATCTAGGAACCTTGAAACGTAAAGATCTGAAAAAATATTTTAAGGTAATTTTTTCACAATTACAATACTTCCCTCGACTTCCCTTTTAAGAGGAAAGTAACAATAGTTACCCGGTTTCTCTAGTTAGAAAAATATTAAATCAAAATAAAATCTCACTTTGATTTTAACAGAGCCACTATTTTAGATACCAACGCTAGCGGTAACCTTTAAATATTGTTTTTCTTTTTTCTGTCGTTTTACTCTCCTGGGAATGCAACAATAAAGTTGCGAAATAGCGAAAATTAAAAAAATACTTTTTGTTAAATAAAAAATATATTTTTTTTATTTTATTGGATCCTAAACCCAAATAATACACCACTCTAACATATTTTAAATAAAGCTGAGAAAACTACAATATATTAATAACGATATTGAAATATTGAAATTAAGCTGCCGATATACCAACGACAAAGTATTTTAGTTACATTTTCTTGTATAGGAAAGTCAAATTCTTGCCTTCATGTTAATGTCCTCTCCAAGTTTTAATATTTCACTTTTCCATTTATCTGAGTCAAGTGCTTTACAGCTTTTGGTATCTTCAGTACCCATTTGTTAATGGATGCAGTTTCGTCTGGAATGTACTTAATAATAAATTTAAAATGCAACATCGTTCTAGCTCAACTAAACCAAATATTTGTCAAACTAGTTAAATAACATGTGTTAAATTAGAGTTTGTTATGGAGAAGTATTTTAAAGCAATTTATTTTTTATTACTATCTAAATTAGATTTTGAAGCCAAGAAAAACCGTTATTCGAGATGACAACAGAAGTTTGGCTTAGGTTAGTCTAGCTTGAATTATTCATACGCTAGTAAATATACTTTAGAGTGCTATTAGAAGCTTGTTGTTAATTGAACTGTACCTGCCTCACCCGCTTGGTATGCTGAAGTTAAAAGAAATTATAGATTACTAATAGTAAATGACTCATAACAGTGTTTGCTTGCTTCAAATTGATCGTAGTGAGTATGATTTAATCTTCTACGACTGCTAGGATCATATTTAATATTAGATAATTACAAAAACAATTTTGATTATAAATTTGTTTAATTGCCGAGACACTAGTTAAGAAACTTATACAGGATGCGCCAAACTCAGTGACCTACTAGAAGTATCTGGAGAACCAAAGAATTAGGTTACTTGAAAGTTTTGTCTCGGGCCATAGGTGAACATAATCTTTATTTCTAAAATATTTTTAATTGTGCTGTGTTGCCGCATTTACCCAAAACCAGTGGCAGCATCCACCTTTTAAACAGAATGCCCTATATATTATCGAAAAAATAATCTATGACAAAAAGGTAACTTTTTAGAGAAACATTTGTTGTCAACTTAAATTAAAACACGACACGAGAAATATTCAAATAAAGAGTTTATTACAAAAAAAATAAACAATTAGAAAAATAAACAATTTATAAACTAAAAAAAACAAACGTTCTTCAATATGTCTAAATGCCGAGTCCCTATGCGCTTACGCTCTCCTTCGATTTCTTTCCTCTCTCGACCGCCTAATCAGCATTCCCCGAAACCCATTACCCAAACATCTTAAGCACCGAATTTCAAAGATATCGATGATGATAAAATTTAGCCAATCCTGACCTGGAGTGTCCTCACTTCTAGGTCGAAATCTGGGAATAGAAATGAGGGTCTAAAACATAACTAGTCAAAACAGAGATCATGGAGTCTTTGCAAAAAACATGTCAATTGTGCAAATAAAGTAAAAAAAAACATTAACTATACTGTTTTTTTTTAAAGGAAATGTTTATTCAGGGGATCAAGAATAAATACGTAAAATATGGCCATATTTGTCAAAATAATTAAAATAAATTATTGAAATCATAAATGAAATATTCTAAAACTAAATGTTGTCACGCGCAGCTGCAAACCTCTAGCCCCTGGAAAGGTACAGAGTATAACGTGCAACAGAAATAATCCGGAATACCGGGACTTACAATCCTATTCCTGGTTCAACCCTATACTCATCCGCCCACCGAGTCATACTTTACCGAGGTATGAACATTAAGGCCCCTTTCCAGTTACTTAGCTTACCTAACTATTAGCCGACAACTAAAACTGAATCCAAGGCTTGATATTTTCAACTCCAGCTACTACCAAATATGGAGTCTGTGGCCTTGACATTCCAGGAATGTCCCTTACTTCGTATCGATCATTCCCCAAAAGCCTAGATATCCTGAATGGTCCAAGCCACTTCGGCAGTAGCTTTTGGCTAAATCCTGTAGCCGGTGTTGAAGTGATCTTTAGTAGAACCAACTATCCAACTTAAAATATTCTTGGAGAACATTTGATAATCCGGGTAATTATTTGATTCCTTTTGGCGCAACGCACTAACATCAATACATTCTTCGTTAATGTCCGAAGAACAGAATGCAACTTTTCCAGTTGTGCGGTATCTCATCAACACTTCACTTGGAGTCGCTCCTAGTGTCCTGTTAAGTATCCCATTTCACCCGAGCTGAATATTCAAGACATTTTCATCCCAACAGTTGTCTTCTAAAGCGGCTCCCATGGTGGACAAGGAATCTAAGATAGTCCGATTATACCTCTCAAATTATCCATTTCCCCGTGAAAGCCCAACGGGCCTCGCAGGAGGGGTAAAGCTCCTTGGTGGTGTCTCCGCCCTATGAGAAGAGTGCCGGGATATTTCTTGACGTTCATGAAATCCATCCTTACTTAGCGACATCCAAGCAATCCCTGAGTCTATGCTGAATATTCCGGTGCCGAGGATGCATGTCTGCTTTTTTGACGTTTACACAAAATAATGATATCTCTACGAGCGGTAAACACACACAAAGGACACTGGATTGCTATCCCACGATCTGATGTCAACTTAAATTAAAACACGACACTCTCGACCGCCTAGTCTGCATTTTCCGAAACCCATTACCCATACATCTTGGGCAGCGAATTTCGAGAATATCGATGACGATAACCCATTCATTAATTGCAGATAATCAAAATAGGCAATAGCGAATGTCTTGGACTCTTTTAATAGTAAAAAACTCACCGTAGCCATATGTACGGTTCTGAGAAAAACATTTGTTCGTGTCAATCACAAAAAATGAAATTAGAAAAATTCGGAATGTTTTTGAATTAATCAGATATTATTTTCAAAATCGTAAGCAACAAGTAGTCGAGAATGACACTTATAGAACATCGATTGTCTCCCCTAGTGGTAGCTGACTAGCGTAGGGGTAGCTTTCGACATTATGACTTTTTCTCGGAAATCGAACAGAAAATAACATTGTCTTTCTTTATAGAAACTCTAGAAGTTCCAAACTTCGGAACATATTTCTTTTTTTGGTATTCAATTGAAAGAAGATTGGACTGAGAGTGATACCAGAGATTGCTATGATCTAAGGATTATTGCAGAAAACGAAGGCATTGAAGCGACATTGTCAGCTTATCATGCTTTTGTTCTATCTAAAATAACATACGGCCTGGTTTTCTGGAGAAACTCACAGGAAGCACAGAGAATTTTAATATTGTTTTTATCAAAAAAAGAAATTTAACTGGTGTGTATAAATAACAGATTCCTTTATATTTATATATCTATCTCGCTGAAACATTTTCTCCGAGTTCTTTATAGGCTAAATATCCAGTACTAAATAGGAATATTAACATAGCTAATTACCATAAGTTAAGCTAATATTTGAAGCAAGGAAGATAGCAGCCAAAAAAGTTTAAAGTTCTGTCTAGAGAAGATGTTTTAAAATTTATTTATAAGGCTCCGAATTGGATTAATATTTGGTGTGTTTAGTGGATATCGGCGATAAGAACTTGGGAGTATGCCAGTTACTCAGGTGGGAGAAAGAAAATCAGTTTTCGTGGAAACTGTACCAGAGACAAAAACCCAACTTGCCTTCTTTTAAATGAGACACCCTATATATTTTTCTCTTATGATATCAGACACACTGTACGCTTTAAATTTATATATCATAGTCTATATTTATTTTCATAAATAAGACCGCAAAATGGTAGGCGGCCATGGATATTTAACCATCGTAAGGCCGAGAACAAAATCCTCGCGCTGCTATGTCATTACAGTTGTCATTACGATATTCTAATTAATTATTGCTATCTCTTATTGTTATTGTTGTATTGTTTATTGTTGTTTTTGTTATTGCTGTTCCTCTTATTACTGTTACGTTGACTGTTCATATGGCTCAGAACCAGAAATTTCAATATTTTGAAAATGTGTGATATGAATATATGTTTCGTATTGTATAATGAAAATGCCGATCAGGCTGTAGAGCTTTATCATAACAGGTTAGTTATTTTTTATTATCGAAATACGTATTTTTGAATTTATCTTTCGCGTTAATTTTCTTACAGATATCCTGAAAGGAGACAACTTGATTAAAGAATATTTAAAAAAAATCAATCAAATCTACGACAATATGGGTCGGTTTGCAAGCCTCGACCACAGGCCTATAACAAAGAGAACGAGGAATCTGAGGTCAATATTTTAGCTCTTATTCAAGCAACAAGGAATAGGGGTACCCAAATCCACAGTGCAAAGAATCGTAAAAAGAAACATAAGTTCACACCGTACAAATTCAAACTAGTCCATCATTTGCACCCTGATGGCGCTGAGCGTAGATTGGAGTTCTGCAGATGGTTTTTAAGTATGAAAGCAGAAGATCATGATTTTCACAACAAAATTATTTGGTCAGATAATACACATTTTTCAAGTTTTTTCTGGAGTCAGGAAAATCAACATGTCGTTTTCCCTAGAGAACGTGAGGGGAGATTTGGCTTCAATGCTTCCTGCTTTGTTTTTAAGAGAAAAATCGTTTATACATTTTTTGAAGGAAATCTAAATTTAAATAGGTATTTACAAATCCTAGAAGAAGATTCTATGCGAATTCTGGAAGATATCCCCCTGGTCCAAATGGACCTGTTCGATGGCCACCACGGTCTCCGGACCTTTCGGTTCTAGATTTTTTTATGGGGCTATTTAGAAAATAAAATGTATGCAAGGAAATTTGAAAATATAGAACAATTAAAAGCGGTCGCTGAAAATGCATTTGAATAATTGCAGAGCCAAACTTTTATATTTTTCTAATAAAAATAAGAAAGAATACAAAAGCTTTGTCACATATGTACGACATATAATGGTGAGCAATTTGAATAATATTTGTAAATTATAGTTTTTTAGCTTTTGTTAAAGTTTATCTGTTATGTTTTTATTATTATTCCATTAAATAAGTTTGTTACTCCCGTGTTAGTAATTTTACACATATTTTAATTTTTTATGATGAAAAATTTTCTTTATATGATTTTGATTGTTGCGTTATGAGAGTTATATATCCATCGCCGCCTACGCTACAAAATTGAAAAATACATTTTGCGCCTTTATTTATGAAAATAAGTATAGACTATAATATATATTTTTAAATGAGATACCCTGTACAGCCAGTTGAAAAAAAGTACATTTGGAAAAAACCCGTTCATCATTGCGAAATATCTGAGTTTGAGGGACCCTGACAAGTATACAGGTCACTGTCTGCGTGGATCTCCGGAAACTCTTTTGGCAAAGATCACGTTGATGCGCCATGGTGGATGGAAGAATACGTCGGTTATTGAAGTATATCTTTAAAAATGAGGTGTCAAGGACGCCATTACATACAACATATCTTATGGATCTGGCTTTTCGGTACTGAAACTTGATACCCAGATAATAAAACATGAATCAAAGTTTACTGCAGGAAATCTAATCTAATTCACCGGAAACTTCCAGAATTGCCTAGTTTTATGTGAATTGGGCTAAATAAGTATATATTTACAAAATACTTTGTAATTTTATTAATAAAGATTACACTATTATGTAGTTAGTAACTAAACAATAAAAAACACAATGAGGAACTAGTATGACATTGATTTCATTCAAAATGAGTTGAAGCTGAAAATTCTTATTATGTTCAATTCATATTCGTTCCAAAACATATTCATAATTAAAAACTGTTTGGCGTCATTGAACTTAAATCAAAATGATTAGTAAACTGAAACGGCATTGACCTAAAACAATTATAAAAATTGATATACAGACTCAAATACCGGATACTATTCACGCCGAAGTGCGAAATGTGGTTTTACGCATTATAGTATGTCATCAGAGCTTTATATGAGAAAAGGCTAAGAAACTATAATAACCATAAATGCCACATCCGGAGTTTACTGCTAAAAGCATATTCACATTTTAAGAGGAAGGGTATTGTACTTAGGTAATATTTCCGGCAAACTACTTCGACACCTCTTATTTTATTTTGTTAAAATATTTTACACGTATTTCTTCTACATCGCAATTTCTGATGTTTGTAACAAGTAGCGTAACAGTATTTGTAACAATAATATTTTTGCTTAAGAGGAAAGAATTGGTAAATAATAGTATTATATATCAATGATTTTAAAATCCGATTATTAAATTATCCAGTCCGAGTTTCGACACAAAAATTGGAAAATCTCGGTTTTTCCGCGACTTAAAAAATCTGTAAAAACTCGGAATAGTGAGGTATGACCCAATTTCGTTCCGCTCATAGCCATTTATTAGCTGTCTTTTCTAAAGGCGCCATTTTGTTCCACCATATTCAATTCGTACCAATATTTTACCAGGTTCCACCTATGCCACTCTTGATTTTTGGAAATAATTCTAAATCAACTAAATATTTTGCACTGATTTCAGTAGTACAGTCGAATGGGGTCTTATCGTGCGGGTCCAAAGTCACCAACATTATGAAACAGATCAGAAAACACAGTGAATACCAAAATGTGTGATTCTTTTATTGAGCTATTAAATATCGATGGGCTATTGATAAATATACAAGGAGAAAGAAAATAGTTTTTTTTTATTATACTACACAATATTATTAAAATAGCCACTTAATATTATTTTATATATTAAATGCCGAGGGACTAAATAAGAAAATTCGCTAAATATGTATTTGGTTAAAATTTTTTGGTTGGCAAAAACAAAAATACACAAAATGGCAAGCGCCTTAATAAAGTCGGAAGGCGGTTGGAATCAGTATAACAATCAGAATATGTTCTCTTTATACAGCCACTTAATGAAAGTGAGATTTTTTTATCAATCACCAAAAATTATGAGCCCCGCTTGACCTAAAAATCTAACCACTTATACAGTGTCATTTATTTGTATTATACAGTGTCATTTATTTAAATGCGGGCCACCCCTGTGCAAAGAAAACTTGTTTTTTTTTGTATTGTAATAACAAATAAATTTTATTTTGCAAAAATATTATACACTTTTGTTAAAAATACAAGATAATTAGTTATTACTTCCCTCGTGAAATTTTTTCAGATCTTTACGTTTAAGGTTCTCTAGATGCCGGATAAACATGTTTTCTCAATTCCGTCTGTCTGTAGGTATGTCTGTCCGTCAGTATGTCTGCTCGCGGCATAGCTAAAAAACTACTTATCCGATTTCTTCAAATTTCAGTCTAAAATTCAGGGCCATACATGCGAAAAATATGGGCGATATATATATATATATATATATATATATATATATATATATATATATATATATAGAACATGTTCCAAACAAGGATCATTTTCTTGTTATGACGTTGGTGTAAGTGGAATGAAAACATTTAATACTCCCAACGAAAGCCAGGAGTCACAATGTAATTCAATGCCGGTCGTGGTATTAGCCAGCGGAGTAGTTGTTTTTGTGATTCAATTTTGTGCCTTTGCCCTACACGGGGCTGGCTAGTCTATGGCGGCCTGATGAGCTCTAATAAGAGCGAAATCGCGATCGTCGTTTGACTAAAATGGATCATTGTGTCTGCTGTGATGCAGAACATGTTCCAAACAAGGATCATTTTCTTGTTATGACGTTGGTGTATTTGGAATTAAAACATACTATCATTTAATTCTCCCAACGAAAGCCAGGAGTCACAATGTAATTCAATGCCGGTCGTGGTATTAGCCAGCGGAGTAGTTGTTTTTGTGATTCAATTTTGTGCCTTTGCCCTACACGGGGCTGGCTAGTCTATGGCGGCCTGATGAGCTCTAATAAGAGCGAAATCGCGATCGTCGTTTGACTAAAATGGATCATTGTGTCTGCTGTGATGCAGAACATGTTCCAAACAAGGATCATTTTCTTGTTATGACATTGGTGTAAGTGGAATGAAAACATACTATCATATATATATATATATATATATATATATATATATATATATATATATATATATATATATATATATATATATATATATATATATATATATATATATATATATATATATATATAGCCTGTATTTTTCGTTAGCCCCGAGTTTCTGGTAAAGCGATTTTACCGATTTTTATATATCAAATTTTATCTTATAATTAATAAAAAAATTTGCTTATTTTAAACACGCTTTAAAATTGGAACAAGTATTCTATAATTATTTATTTATTGCCTACCAAATTACAAATGTACTAAAAAAGTAAGCAAAAAATGGTGTCAAATTTAATAAAAAAAATTTTAAATTAAAATTCACTGGCTAATATCCAGGAGCCAGTGGCAAAAGCTCTAAAAATGGGTGTAAGGAATGTACAGAAACTTGTGCATAAAAAAAAACATAATTTACTTAAGAAGAAAATTAAGAAATGTACACGAAAAAATCTAAAGGCAAAAAACTTAAGTTATAATGCAAAAATGGATATTCATAATGCATTTTATGATTTATACACGTCAAAGACTAATATCATCCTTCAGAAACTTTTTAATATTATTCACTAAATCATATCATCATCACTTAAAAAGTTCTCATCTTCTGAGTCGCCCTCAAATGGCGCAATGATCATTGGTGTTATTTCGACATCTAGAACTCTTTCTAGATTTCTTCCAGTACTCCGGCGTAATATAATTTACTGAATCTTGCCAAATATTTGCACTTCATCTGATGTAAGACCATGGTTCACGTGTTTTTCGTAATATGATTTTGCCCCAGCCCATATTAATTATATTGCGTTAAACTGGCAATGGTATGGCGGCAGTTGTAAAACCTCATGTCTATTTTCCCGTAATATTTCATCTACGACATATGTTGTTGGTTTTTCTAATAGATTTTGCCATTAAAAGAAGTTCTAGTTTCAGCATATTGGGTAAAGGATTTTGTTTTTGTTTTATTAGCCAGTCATAAGGCCCTTAATTTTTGACCAAAATTTTAAGTCAATTGGGTAAGTAGTTTTAAGCTATGCCGCGGACTGACAGATAGACCGAGTGTGCAAGCTTTGCTTGCCAATAGCTTTGCTCAGCTTCGGCTTGAGATGAGCAGCGGGACGATGTAGGACGTAGTAGGTATTTGTTCGTAGTAAATGAGTAACAATTATCGTGGTTAATAACGTACTGATTTATTCTAAGATTTACATTCCATTTATACAACTATCAATTAAACAATGCGTGCGATCTCAATGATGCAAAATAGTAAAATTTAATAACATTATATTATGTATAGTCATCAGAACGTGCAAGGTTCAACTGACGTGACTGTAAGAAGGTCAGTGTAGACACTGTACATACCATCTAAGTAAATATTAAATATGCATAGAATTGTCTTATTAAATTATAAAAATTTTATGTGTAATTGTGAGAATTATACATTCTGCGGCCTGTCTCCGATGGATGAAGTGAGAGATCTTAACTCAAATTCCTCGTTTTGAGTGGTCCTATGATCTGGTTTCCTGTTGCGTTTCTTCTGTTGATGCTGTGCTACAATGATTTTGGCTGTATGCCATCCTGCAATTATAAGAATGGCTATGATAATTGTAGTGATGCTGCTAATTGCTATGGAATGATGGTGAATGTTTCGCCAAAGAATGTTTTGCAGTTGCTCTTGTTGGTGTTCTTGATCGTTTATCAATTCATGAAGGCTGTCTGTCAGTTCGAACACTGGCTCGGTTGGTAAAATGTCTAGTTGTTTCTGGTGGATCGCATTGCCTAATAAGTTTGGAACCGCTTTGGAATAACTATTTAACACTGGAACGGTGGTGCTTCGTTTAGGCGTGAGTATGTTTTGTTTTGTTTGAATTATACACTCTTGAGATATTTGAATTATCCCTGTTGCGTTTATTGCAACATCTTCCCGCGCACCATTGCAGATTACAGATATTACCGTTGGAGAGCTGGATATGAACATCCAAGTATTGGCTGCGCACAGCTGTTTCCATAGTATGCCTTTTATGCTGCTTTTTTCAATGGCGCAATGTCTTGGAGCGGCTCGTTCATATATTTCATCTATAATACATGAAGGATTTGTTTCTATGTTTCTGACTGAACTTGGTGAACAGATAAACTGATGTGGATCATTGGGGTATGGTTTAAAGCATTGTTGTAAGTCGTTTTCATGAAGTTGGAAGTACAGTTGCGTGTCGTAGTCGACGGCTATGTAGTCATTAGTGACGTGGAGGTTCCAATACGATCCGTTTTCGATTTTCACCGGAACTGGCGTTGCTTTTAGAAGTCCAAACTTGGCAACATCTGCTATTGGAAAGTACCCATACACTTGGAGACTTGTCTTATTAGCTGTCTGCTTCGTGGATAACATTGTCGGTACAATCCTTAAGTTATTCGGAAATTTTTTATTTGTTTCTTTTATGATATTGTTGATACTAGTTCGTATATTGTGCCCCTATTGAAGCGGATGTTCAATAGTTTGTCATAGTATTCATTTATTTCGCTGATGAAGTTTTGTGCTACTTGGTAGGCGCTTAGCAGTTGAATATTTAGGGCATTGGTGTCTATTTGCTTGTACCAAGTCTGCATGTTGTTGATTGCTTCTAGTCCTTGGTTGAGTTTTTCTTGAAAATGTTTAAGTCTATTGGTGATCCTCGATTCTGTCTCATTGAACTCCGTGAGCGCGGACACCATAAATTTAGTTTGGTGATTGGACGCTCGAATCAATTGCTCTTGATTTTTGTTGAGCGAGTCGATATCTTGATACACTTCATCGTTGACTCCAAATACAGTTGTTAAAAATTTTCCAAGATAGCCTCTTTTCCGTCTTGTATGATGGACGTCGTTAAGATTCATCAGCATCCACTGGGTATGATTTTTTAACTCTTCCAAATGATGGGTTAGGGCTTCACATCTGGCGTCATTTGTAAGCTTTTTTGATTTATCACATAGGTCTCTAAATTGAGAAGCAACGTTGATTACTGCCTTCACATCATTTTCACTCCTGTTTCTGGAATGTGCTATTTCTATTCTAAAGACTCCTTTGTCAATTTGAGTTGTCCCTAGATGTTCTATGTAAAGGCCATGTTGGGGTTGGTGAATTTTGTAAGAGTTTTCTGCTGTCGTTGCAGAAATTAGCAAGAATAGAATTGTCAAAACATAAAGAAGTGCTGATTTTGAAGTTGTATGCTTCAGTCTTTTCTCTTTTGTGGTTCTTTCTTCTTTCTGTGCAACATGACTATTGATTTCTATTGTGGGCTGGGTAGCGGCTTGTGTATCTTGGTCTGTAGGCAAAGGAATTAACTTGTGAATTGGTCTCTTTTGAGTGACACCTCCTGGCCTTTTTATTGTTACGACTCGAACTGCTCCATCTTGACCTGGATGAATTTCCATTATTCTCGCCAAAGGCCATTTGTTCGGATTTATATTTTCTTCTTTAATTAGAACCATTGTGCCCACTGGCAAATTTTCAATAGGCTTGTTCCACTTATATCGTTGTTGAAGTCTGGAAAGATACTCAGTAGTCCAGGCTTCCCAGAAGTCTTTCTTCATTTTTTGAACGAGTCTCCACCTTTGCGACAGATTACAGTTCGGGAAGGATTTAAATTCGGGGGGAGCTAATAATTCTCTCCCTATTAAGAAATGTCCAGGGGTCAATGTATTGGTGTCATCAATATCTTCCGTTAGGGGGCAAAGCGGTCTCGAATTTAAACACGCTTCAATTTGGTGCACCAAGGTTGTCATTTCTTCATAGGTCAAAGTGCATGCTCCAATGACTCGCTTTAGATGATGTTTCATGGATTTGACACCTGCTTCCCAGATTCCTTCAAAATGTGGGGCTGCGGGTGGGATGAAGTGCCATTGTGTTCCTGAGCTGATAATTGCATTTTGCAGGTGAGGCTCTTCGATAATTTCCTTCACTTCTTCAAATTGTTTTGATGCTCCCAAAAATGTAGTGCCGTTGTCACTATACATATTTTCACAATGACCTCTTCTTGCAGTGAACCGTCTGAATGCAGCTAAAAATGCTTCGGTTGACATATCGCTGACCACTTCTAAATGAATCGCTTTGGTGGCAAGGCACACGAATACTGAAATGTAGCCCTTGTACGACTTATGTCCTCTCCCTTTGGTGGTTCTAATTTGAATTGGACCAGCATAGTCCACCCCTGAGTTTGTGAATGGTGGTGCTGGAGTTACTCTTGGTTTCGGGAGTTGTCCCATAAATTGTTCTGCGGTTTTGGCTTTATAACGAATGCAACTGATGCATTTTTTTAATTGGGTTCTGACGGCTCGTTTCCCGTTAATAATCCAAAATTTGCTCCTAATATATGCAAGAGTTGCTTGGTTTCCGCCATGGAGAGTTCTCTTGTGAGCTTCTAGTATAACTAGCTTGGAAAAATGGCTGTGGTACGGAAGAATCATTGGATGTTTCTTCTGGTAAGTTATTGGTGCGTTTTCTAGTCTCCCTCCGACTCTAATGAGATCTTCGCTGTTTAGGAATGGACTTAGATTCCGCAGTTTGCTGTTGTTTCCAACTGTCTTGGTAGTACGTAGTGATTTGTAGTCTTCACTAAATTCTTGTTTTTGAATCAATGCGACGACTTTTTTAAGGGTGACCTGTATTTCCTTAACAGAGAGAATAGGGCTTTCCTCTCTATTGGTAACTCGGTAGCAGTATGATAAAACTCGTAGCATTCTTGTAAGGTCAGAGAATTTTTCGCATATGTCACTTTTTACTACAATTTCAGCTTTGTAACAATTTGCTCTGATTTCCTCGTTTACTTCGGGGATTATCTTGGTCAGAGGAAGGTTATTGGATGAGTTGAGCCAGTGAGGACCTTTCCACCAGAACTCGGTAGCTTCCAGCTTATCAGGATCCAGACACCTGGAGATAATATCTGCTGGATTTTCCTGAGACTTGACGTGATTCCAAGAAACTCCTGTTGCATTTCTGTGTATTTCACATACTCTATTGGCGACGAAGGTTTGCCACTTTGTAGGATCTCCTTTTATCCACCCTAGAGTGATCATGGAGTCAGTCCATGCGAATGTTTGGGTGTTGTCTAGTTGCAAGGCGGTTCTGGTTTTCTGTATTAACTTAGACAGAAGTACGGCAGAGCATAGTTCTAGCCGAGGTAGAGTTGTTCTATTCTTGGCTGGGGCAACTTTTGATTTTGCTTGTAGAAGTGTGACAGTATGTTCGTTTCCTTCTACTATTCGGCTGTAAATTACAGCACCATACGCCTTTTCTGACGCGTCACAAAACCCATGTAGTTCTGTTTTGGAGTTTCGGTAACGCATCCACCTAGGAATTCTAATTTTCTCTAGTTCCTTTACTTTACTTTGAAATTGCAACCATCTTGTAGATATTTCTTCGTCGACGGGCTGATCCCAGTTTAGGTTTCGTAACCATAGATCTTGGATAATGAGTTTGGCTTGAATGACAACTGGAGCTAGCCATCCCAACGGATCGAATAGTTTGGAGATTTCGGATAAAATGTTTCTTTTTGTTAGTTTTTTGATTTGGGAGATTTCTACTTTGAACTTAAATATATCGTCTCCTGGGGACCACAAGACCCCTAAGGACTTTTTTTCTTCGTCTTGCGGCACCTCATGAGTTTTTTGATCTCTAAGTTCTTCCGGAATGGACTTTAGTAGTGCAGGAGAATTGCTTGACCATTTTCTTAAATTGAATTTTGCTGACCCAAGCATTTGCAACAGTTGTTTTTGAAGCTCTAGGGCTGTTTGAACGTTTGTTGCTCCTGATAAAATGTCATCAACATAGAAATCTTGCAATGTTGCTTCACTTGCTGCCGGAAAATTGTTTGTTTCTTTCTTTGCTAGCGTTTGAAGTGTTTTCATAGCTAGGTACGGAGCTGACGTGGTACCGTAGGTTACGGTGGTAAGTTCATGTTCAAACATTGGTTGATTAGGATGTTCTCTCCATAATATTCTCTGGAAAGGTTGGTCTTCTGGGTGTACTTTGATTTGGCGGTACATTTTCTCTATGTCTGCGCAGAAGACAATTTCATGTTTCCTCCAACGAATAATTATATCTGCGATATTTTGTTGTAACCTCGGACCAACGTGCGTGATCTGGTTGAGGCTAATATTTGTGGAAGTTTTACAGAATGCGTCAAAGACTGTTCTTAAGCGAGTGGTTGTACTTGCTTCTCTGATGACAGCTTGATGCGGAATGTAATATTTTCCTTGATTGATTTCTTGTCGTCCAACTTTCCGCATATGACCTAATTCTAGATATTCCTTCATAAAATCTATGTACTGGTCCCGTAGTTCGGGATCGTGTTGAAATTTTTTCTCAACGTTTACAAGTCTTGCTGCTGCTCGTGGCTTTGAGTGGCCTAGAGTTTCTGGCGATTGCTTGAACGGAATTCGAACTACAAATCTTCCTTCTTTGTCTTGTTGTGTGGTTTTTTCGTAAAATTCTTCGCACGCTTGTTCTTCCTGTGTTAATTGGTGACATGGCATTATTTCTTCAATCTCCCAGAATTTTGTTAGCTGATTATCTTCTTCATATTGAGAAATCATACTAATTACTTCAATACTTTGAGGCTCAGATAATATAGAACCAGACACAATCCAACCCAGTTCCGTGTTTTGTTTCAGAAGACCCTCTTTAGTTTTCTGAAGGTCGTTCAGGATTATGGTTGCATATTCCTTGGCTCCTAAAATTCCATCTATTGGTCCAGGAGTCATAAAGGTAGTGTCTGCTAAAACTTCATTTTTCCAGTTGTCTATGTTATGTATTTAGAGTTTTTGTTTCGGCATGGAACGTGTTAACTTTTGAGGACTATCATGTTAACTTCCATAGAAAATGTACTTTTGAATCTTGGTCTAATCTGGGCATTAGTGGACCATTTGGAAATTTTAGGGTCTCCCCCGCCAACACCAGATATTTCAGCTCTGATGTGGCGGCGTGGCAAATTTAGTCATTGGGCGGCTTCTTCCGTAACAAACGAAGATTGTGAACCTTGATCGATCAGAAGTCATAATGGCTGCGATGAACTTGAAGTGGAAACTTCAACAAGGGCTGTTGCGAGAAGAACGTTCTCTTCTTGTTTGCTAGTATGGTGTGTTGAAGTATTTCTATTGGTGTTAGGTTGATTATTTGACCTTCCTGCACCGGCGTTGTATTGGGAATTTCTTGGTGGATTGTTAGAACTTCTTTGAAAACCTCTGGGTTGGTAGTCTGTTGACCGTTGTTGGTTTTGTTGATATCTTTCAAGGTGTAGAAGTGTATGATGCTGGCGACTGCATATATTGCACCTTGTTTGGCTGAAACACCTTTTGCCAACATCATGACTTAAGCAATTATAGCACATGTGTTTTTCTTGGACTTGTTTGTTTCTTTCTTCTGCTGAAAGCGTTTTGAACTTTTGGCAGTGGTACGTCATGTGTTGTTTATCTTTGCAGAATAGACAACCAGCGTTACTGTGTTTTTTGTTATTGTCTGATGCGACGTTAACGGCAATGGTTTCTAATGACTGGAATCGTCTTTCTAAGAAGTTCATAAATTCTTCGAACTCTGGGATATCATGCGGCTTCTGAAGATTTTGTAGACGGTTGGTTTCAGAATCCCATTTTCTGAGGATTATTCGAATTACCATTGGACCCCATGTATCGATTTCTACATCTTGGTTTTTCAACGCCTGTAGACATTCTCTTGTAGTGTCGTGTAGTTGTTTTAGTTTCAGTGCGTCTTCTTTTGTAACCGTTGGTACGTCTAATATCTTATCAATTAGTTGGAATGTTAGTAGCCTTTTGTTTTCATATCGCTTTTGCAATAACTCCCATGCTGTTTCGTAATTAGCTTCAGTTGACTCAAGGTGTTGAATCAATTTGCCTGCTTCTCCCCGTGTGTGGGTTTTCAGATAGTGCATCTTTTCGGCCTTGGTCAGTGCTTGGTTTTCATGAATTACTCTTTTGAATATATCGAAGAAATTAGACCAGTTTTCATATCCTCCATAAAAGATCGGGATAACGACTTTTGGAATTGCTAACTTTTGCTGTGGCTGGTTCACCACGATTTGTTGAGTTTGGGCCATGATATTTTCTTGAGCTTCTAAAGTTAGTTTTTCCAGAATTTCTTCGTACTGGCCAAGAGTGTCTGCATAAGTATTATTGACAAAATAGTTGTTTTGAAACTTTGTTTTATTTATCATTATTTCTTCATGCAGTTGATGAATAGCATCCCATTGTTTTTTAATTTTTTCCATGTGAAGCTTATAGCGAGATTTGGACTTTCCTTGGCTTAGTTCCGTTTCAATTTGGTTTAGGTCGGTTTGTAGTTGTTGCAGCCTGAAGTTTTGTTTTTTCAGACGGTGTTCTTGTTCTTTTTCCGCCAAGGGATCGGCGGAACTTGCTGAAGGTGTTTCTGCTTTTGGACAGGTTTTTAGGTAGTTTAGTACTTCTTCGTATTTTTCTTTTAATTGGTTGTCATATTTTTTGGTAAAATATGCATGTTCGGTGAGGTTTAGGTTTTTTATTTCCTTGTCGTTTTTCTGGATACTTTTCCATATTTTTTCTAAGGTGGCGATGCGGTCTTTTATATATGTTTCAGTTTTTCTCAAAGAAGAGTCCTTCTTGCTATTGCTGATAAGCTGGATTATTTGTTTTCCTAGTTCTTCTTGTTCTTGAACAAGCTCATTCATTTTGCTTTCCGCAGACATGATGAATTTTTGAACAGACGGGACGGGATATTTTGTTTGTTTATTTGCTTTTTGTTTACTTTCGGCTAGTTTGCAAGTAGTGTCTGTTTGTGTTGTATGTTAAGCTGAGTTCAATAATATATGCCCGCCAGCGTGAACTTGGCACAGGAATACCTTATTAAACCCTTAAAGTATTTTCCTCGCCAGCGTTAACTGGTCACGGGGAAAAGCCTTTGCTTGTGTGTGATACTCAATCGTGGAAACGATAATATATGCCCGCCAGCGTGAACTGGCACAGGTATATCTTATTTATTCCTTTTAGTATTCCCCTCGCCAGCGGTAACTGGGCAACAAGGAAAATACCAATTATTAAGTAACGTGTATATTTGTGTGTGCGAGTGAAGCTAACGGCACTTTGCTTTTTCCCACCGCTTAGTTTTTTCGAGTGCTTCTTCACGTTACCCTACTCAGTTCAGGCAACGACACCCTAAAACAGGTTTTGGTGGTAAGCTATTCGCCGAAAAGCTCTTTAAATCTTGCTTCTAGCCTGGTTACGAATTCAAACGGTTTTTTATCTATGGTTGGCGTGACTGGCAAACCTGAATTGTGCGTTTTGATGTCAACTCCGTCTAAAGAAGCTATAACGATTTCTTCTAATTTTTCTTGACGTTTTTTAGCTCTTTGGTTTCTGTTCAGCTTTTTTCTTGCCATGTACGACAGACTTCCTGACAACTGTGATTATATGGTTGGTTTTGGTTGCTTGTAGATGGACGGACGATAAAGTTGATGGACGGATACACGGTTGTGTATATTGGACGGATGTTCTTCGGTTGAAGAACGGCTTTAAGGCTCGAAGGACCAATGTGCAAGCTTTGCTTGCCAATAGCTTTGCTCAGCTTCGGCTTGAGATGAGCAGCGGGACGATGTAGGACGTAGTAGGTATTTGTTCGTAGTAAATGAGTAACAATTATCGTGGTTAATAACGTACTGATTTATTCTAAGATTTACATTCCATTTATACAACTATAAATTAAACAATGCGTGCGATCTCAATGATGCAAAATAGTAAAATTTAATAACATTATATTATGTATAGTCATCAGAACATGCAAGGTTCAACTGACGTGACTGTAAGAAGGTCAGTGTAGACACTGTACATACCATCTAAGTAAATATTAAATATGCATAGAATTGTCTTATTAAATTATAGAAATTTTATGTGTAATTGTGAGAATTATACACCGAGGGAATGAAGAAAACATATTTTTGGCATCTAGACACCCTAAAACGTGAATATATGTAGAACCTGAGAGGGTCATTTTCTTCACGATTACAAACATTTTATTTGGTTGCCATTTTGTTGCGCCATCTTGAATTCGTACCACAATTTTACCAATTAATCTCTATATCACAATTAGTTCTTGCACAAAATTTAAAATCAATCTTATAAGTATTTTTTTCAGGCCGATATTTTAAATATTTTATCAAGCCACCATTTTGTTCCGCCATCTTGGGATTGTAACAAAATTTTTCCAGTTAAATCTTGTGCAGTACTTAATTTTTGCGCAAAATTTCAGGTAAATTAGATAAGTAGTTTTTTAGTAATATTTTCTTAATATTTCACTAGGCCGCCATTTTGTTTCGCAATATTGGATTTTTACCAAAAAGTTGCCAGGTCACCTCCGTACGATTCTTAATTTTTGACCAAAATTTGAAGTTAATCGGGTAAATAGTTTTTAACTATGCCGCGAAAAGACCGACAGACAAATCGAGGGAATTGAGAAAACATGTTTTTTTGGCGTCTAGGGGTCCTAAAACGTGAAGATTTGTAAAAACCTGGGAGGTTAATTTTTTCACGATTAAAATAGTTCTTTTTACGACGGAGGTAAAAAATTAACGTCCTGTTTTAAAAAATGAAATCGATTTAATATACAAATTTATAGATTTTTACCTCCCTCGTATTTTAGTCCTGACAAAATCACCCTCCTAGATTCTCTCACATCTTTACGTTTCAGAGTTTCTAAATGCCGAAAGACATGTTTTCTCATTTCCGTCGGTCTGTCTGTCGGTCTCCCTGTTTGCGACAAACTACTTACCCGATTGATTTCAAATTGTAGTAAAAAATTAAGGGTAATATGACATGGTAACATTTTGTTAATAATCCAATATGGCGAAACCGTGTGGCTATTTAATGGATTGATTTCAAATTTTGACTAATTAATTAATTGTGCTATAGAGATGAACTGGTAAAATTGTGGTACGAATTCAACATGGCGGAAAACGGCGGCCAGAAAAAATTTTTGTAATTGTGAAAAAATCACCCTTCCAGATTTTACAGATATTCACGTTTTAGTGCCCCTAGATGGCAAAAAATATGTTTTATCAGTTTTGTCGGTCTATCTGTCGGTCTGTCTCCTTCTCAGTTCGCGGCATAGCTTAAAAACTACTTACCCGATTGACTTCCAATTTTGTTAAAAAAAGTGTCATAAAGGGATAATATATTGGCAGAAATTTAATATGTCGGAACAAAATATTATTGTAAAACTGCGTTTATCCATTTAACCTCAAATTTTACACAAAAATTAAGTGCTACATAGGAATGAACTGGTAAAATTTTGGTACGAATCCAAGATAGCAAAACAAAGTGGTGGCCTAATAAAATATTTAAAAAATCAGCCTTAAAAAATGCCCCTTATTAGATTAATTTAAAATTTTGTGCAATCAATAAGTGTAAGTAGTACCTACAGAAACGAAGATATTCGGGTGTTCGATTTCCTGACTTATGTAGCTGTTTATTTCGGGGAGTATAAACGAGGTTGGTTACATTTTCGTTATGAAACCCGGTAGCTCAGTGGTAGGATGCTCAAGAATCATTGCAAAAATGCGTGTTCTAATCCCAGTTCGGGCAATTTCTGTAACTGTAAATTTCAAATTTGCAACTGTATTACCTTCCCAAAATCCATAAACCTGGGAAGTCCATGAGATCTACTGTTTCAGCTGTTGGATCACCAACGTACAATATTTCAAAATGAGTAGTAGAAGAATTCAGCAAATTAAATATCTCGTATGATAAATTTGAGGTTACTAACTCGTTAGAATTCTTAGATAAAATTAAGAATGTTCACTTAAAAGAAGGTGAAATTTTAATATCTTTTGATGTAAGCTCATTGTTTTCTAGTGTACCCATACCATTAGCTTTAGAGTACCTAAAGGAACCACTTGAAATCAATAATTTGAAGAAAGAAATTATTGATGAATATTTGCTTCTCACAAAATTATGTATGAATCAAAATTTTTTTCAGTTCAACAACAAATATTATAAACAACTTGAGAGAACTGCGATGGGCAATTGCTTATCTCCGTTCCTTACAAATTACTACGTATAGATACGTAGACGATATATTTGCTATTTTTGATACTAAAACAGAAAGTTTGGACACCTTCTTAGAAACATTAAACAATAAATATCCTTCCATTAATTTTACGTACGAAAAGGAGAACAATGGGCAATTACCTTTTCTTCTCACGTTAGTTATTAGAAATAACGATAAATTAGAATTTGATATTTATAGGAAATTTACTAATAGTGATAGGTATATCCGACTCATTTCACAAAATGGCTGAATTCCATTTCTTAAGTCACAGGTTAGTCAATTTTCCATTAAGTAAAGAACGTTTTAACAATGAAATGAATCGGATTAAAAATATAGCTAAAAGTAGTGGATATACTGATAATTTTGTACATAAATTATTAAACAGACATAAGCATAAGAAAATGTTAAAAGAGGCTACTACTCTTCAAACACCTGAGGCTTCCAATAAGTTCATAGTAATCCCATATGATCCCAGATATACTAGAGGTCTAGAAAAAGTATTTAAAAACGTAGGTTTTAGAGTAGCCTACAAAACGGAGAACAGTTTGAAAAATCTCCTTGGAAACCCCAAAGACAAAGTCGACTTGAGAGAGAGGAGTGGCGTCTATGAAATTGTAATGCCATCTAAAATATGTTGGGCAAACTAAACGCTCCATAAACATTCGTTTTAAAGAACATATTGCACATTTAAGATACAGAAGAACAGAAAAGTCAAGCGTTGCCTAACATGCCTTGGAATCACCGAATAGGAATAAATAATCTTAAGTTGATTGAAAATGTATCTAATAATATATTGGATGCATTTGAGAGTATAGAAATAGTTAAATGTGGTAAGAAAGCACTAAATAAAGACAGAGGGTCTATTCCCTATAGTTCCCTCTATTGTTTACTTGACAACGGTGCAGTCGGGTCCAACCAAGTGTGACCTCATTTACCTATAAATAGTCTCGGTTAGGATAAGTTACTTTAGTTTATATCATCTGCGGATGATGCTAACTTGGTTAGCGAGACGCGAGTCCAGAACGTAACAAGTTGTGTTGTAGTGTGGTTAGAACTCTTGTATTTTGAACTATGCCGTTAGGTTAGCCCCAGGATTGTCAATTAAACCAAAATGAACCATTCATTAAAGCCATAATAAGCAATCAAACAAAAATCCGAATATACCGGGTGTCAACGATATCGTTTTACACGATGCCATTCATTTGCTTTTTAGGTTAGGATATTTATATTTGGGTTAACGAAATATGGTATTAAGACACATATTTTTCATGAAAAAACAATTGAATATTACTGCCAGTTTTTCCGACATCAGAACCAAGTTAAGAATTTCAAATGGAACCCTGTATATTATTTTACATAGTTTGATAGAGCTTAGAATTACCTTTTCAATGACATATCACAAGTTATATTTTTTTTTCAAGATGGCGGACCAGGAAGCGCTTTTTCAAAATTCATTAAGGCGGTCGTTTCCCGATACCGATGAAATTTTGTTTAACAAATTATTAAAATATTAAACAAAATGGGGTTTTCAATGGTTTGTAATCAAATTTAAAATCAAATTTTTAATTTATCACAAAATGGGATAAGTTTAATTTTTTCTTTAAAATGTGAATTTTTTCTTAGATTTTCTCAAAGATTTTAAATAGAAAGTTGTATTTATTAAATATTAGTATTAAAGTATATCTTATTAGCTACACGAAACCGCATAACAAGCCGTATTTTTGCTTTTTGTTTCAGAAAAAATTGACAAAACCTTGCCGATACACATTTTTCCTAATACATAACATGAAACAAACACACACATATTATTAATCAGAAAATCCTGGAATATTTTTTATTGTTTATTGATAAGTAATTTTGTATTATTTTGACATTTTGTGACTGTTGTCTTATTTTAGGAAAGCGAGAAAAAATCACAAGTAGTATTAATTTTATTTTACCAGTAGATACGGTGCAGTAACATGAAAAATGACTTAACTAAGATAAGTAGGTCTTGGAAACAATTGCATAGGGATGCCATTATAATTTTCATTAGATTTAACCAGAAACGTCAAAAGTACTGTTTTGTATCGACATTTCTGATAACTTTCGTTACATTTTTACACTGAGAAAAACAAGAAACAAAAACAAAACCGCATAACAAACCGTATTTTTGCTTTTTGTTTGAGAAAAAATTGACGAAACTCTGCCGATTTACATTTTTCGTGATACATAACATGAAACACACACGCCCACACACACATATTATTAATCAGTAAATTTCGGAATATTTTTTATTGATAAGCAATTTTGTATTATTTTGACATTTTATGATTTTTGCTGTCTTATTTTAGGAAATCGAGAAAAATTCACAAGTAGTATTAATTTTATTTTACCGGTAGGCTTTTGGTTTTTCCGGAAATACCTAGACCTAAGTCAAGAAGTTTAAAAAGAACCCTGTATATTTTTTCACACAGTTTGATAGAACTTAGAATTCCCTTTACATTGACATATCACAAGTTGATTTTTTTTCGAAATGGAGGACCAGGAAGCTTTTGTTCAAAATTCAATATGGCGGCCATTTTCTAACACCGAAGATATTTTTGAATTATAGGTAGAAATAATAAACAAATATGGGGGTTTTTATTGGATTTAATGCTAATTTAAAATCAACCTTTCACAATTAATACAAAAGTCACTCAATTAAATGTTCTATGCGCTGTCCGCCTTGTTCTTGGCATAGTGTAACTCTCTCAACATTTTCCGCGAGCAGGTTTCGTAAATGCTGTTCTGAGATACTCTCAACGGCTCGTCTTATTCTATTTTCTAACATTTCCAACGATATTACAGGAGTTGCATACACTTTTTCTTTCAGATGACCCCATATAGAAAAATCAAGCGGGGTTAGGTCAGGCGACCTCGCTGGCCATCGAATTGGTCCATTGGTTCCCAACCAGTTCTCACCAAATCGTTCATTCAAGTAATTTGCAACAATTCTTGAATTATGAGCAGGGGCGCGATCTTGTTGGTAAACTAAATCATCATTTTGCTGCAAATTATTTATAAAATGTTCAATTTCATTTTCGAGAAAGTCCAAATACATCTCGCCAGTTAAAGGCTGATGGAATAATATTGGACCAATAACGCTTAGTCCTACAACGCCTAACCAAACATTAACTCCAAAACGTTCCTGGAAGGCACCTTCTCTTACTAATCTTTGATTTTCCTTTGCCCAATAACGAAAATTATTTCTATTAAACATCCCTAGATTAGTAAACCTTGATTCGTCCGAAAAAATAATCTTATGATGAAACACAGGACTTATTCTATAATTATCTAAAAACCAATTGCAATAAATAAGTCGTCTTTGGAAGTCATTTTCAAATAGGTGGTGGTGAATTTGATACTTAAACGATTTAAACCCGTGTTTCTTTAAAATTTTTCTGACGCTTTCATGGGACGTATTGCACTGTTTGCCTAATTCATGAAGAGAAGCTGTACGGTCATACTCGATGTACGCTAAAACGTTTGTTTCCACTTCTTCGCTTACTAGGAAACCATCATTGCCATTAGCATGGACACCACCATTATTTTCATTGTTTAAATGTTGTACTAGCCAAGGATAATATGCATGTGAAGAGCATCACGATTCGGAAAGCGTTCCTGGTATAATATCTCTGTGTCCCTTGAATTTTTGCGACATTCCCCATAAATAAGGAGCATGTCAATTTAATGTTCTCTTGAATAAACCATAATATTTATTTTTAAAACTAACTAGAACCACTTCTCAGTGTAAAAATGTAACGAAAGTTATCAGAAATGTCGATACAAAACAGTACTTTTGACGTTTCTGGTTAAATCTAATGAAAATTATAATGGCATCCCTATGCAATTGTTTCCAAGGCCTACTTATCTTAGTTAAGTCATCTTTCATGTTACTGCACCGTATCTACCGGTAAAATAAAATTAATACTAGTTGTGATTTTTTCGCGCTTTCCTAAAATAAGACAACAGTCATAAAATGTCAAAATAATACAAAATTACTTATCAATAAACAATAAAAAATATTCCAGGATTTTCTGATTAATAATATGTGTGTGTTTGTTTCATGTTATGTATTAGGAAAAATGTGTATCGGCAAGGTTTTGTCAATTTTTTCTGAAACAAAAAGCAAAAATACGGCTTGTTATGCGGTTTCGTGTAGCTAATAAGATATACTTTAATACTAATATTTAATAAATGCAACTTTCTATTTAAAATCTTTGAGAAAATTTAAGAAAAAGTTCACATTTTAGAGAAAAAATTAAACTTATCCCATTTTGTGATAAATTAAAAATTTGATTTTAAATTTGATTAAAATCCATTGAAAACCCGATTTTGTTTAATATTTTAATAATTTGTTAAACAAAAATTTCATCGGTATCGGGAAACGACCGCCATATTGAATTTTGAAAAAGCGCTTCCTGGTCCGCCATTTTGAAAAAAAAATATAACGTGTGATATGTCATTGAAAAGGTAATTCTAAGCTCTATCAAACTATGTAAAATAATATACAGGGTTCCATTTGAAATTCTTAACTTGGTTCTGATATCGGAAAAACTGGCAGTAATATTCAATTGTTTTTTCATGAAAAATATGTTAAGATACATATATCATACCTCAAAACCTATTTATCTGATTGACATCAATTTTTGCTCAATGAATAAGGGTCATATGGGGATGAAATGGTAGGATTTTGGTAAAAACCTAATATGGGAAAACAAAATGGTGACATAATGAAATGTTTAAAAAATAATGTTTAAAGACTACATATTTCGTTAACCCAAATAAAAAAATCCTAACCTAAAAAGCAATTGAATGGCATCGTGTAAAACGATATTGTTGACACCCGGTATATGTGCCTCTAGTGAGGAGTTTATGTGTGATATAGAGATAAACTATTATTGTGTATGATATAGTGGATAAACTGGTACAAATGCAATATGACGGAACAAAATGGCGCCTAGAAAAAAGTTTAAAATATAGTACATTTGTATTACTAAATGACTATGTACCAAACTAAATTGGGTCACACCTCACTATTCATAATAAAAGGAAATATTCATAACAAGGAAAGTTCCGGGTAAAGGCAATTTATATCTATGTAAGCAATTCCACTGAATCCCCTAAAATTCTCGAAACAACTTAATCCAGCTTTCGATAATGTCAAAGGAACAAGACCCTCATTTTATCCTTTGATATTCTTCGATATTTGGCTTTGAGTAAAGTTTCCTCTGTAAGCACTCAGTCAGTTTTCCACGTCTGTGTAAATGGAATCGATTTTAGTTAATAACAACGAATAGGATAAAATTCGTATTGCGAACTTTGAAGGGAAATTCCTGGCCACAGAATATTAAAGTTATGCTGTGCAGGGAAAATTAAAAGTATCTTTGTAAGAAGGGAATGGTTCAATTGCAGGTAAAAAGATTTTTTATTATTTAAAGATTTTTTTTTAAATTAAGAACTTAATCCAATACATTTTTATTTCACTCGTAACGGTAATTTATTTTAATAGTAAAAAAAAACAGTAAATTTCCTTTGCCCGGAACTTCCCTCGTTATGAATTTTGGCCCACTTTTTAAACATTATTTTAGGCATCATTTTGATACATCATATTGATTTCTACCAATATTTTACCAGTCCTTACCTATGCCACATTTGATTTTTAGGTATAATTTAAAATAAATTCAATGAGAAGTTTTTATAATAATACACACCGCCATTTTGTTACGTCGTGTTGAATTCGTACCAGTTTATCCCTATATAATATTCAGTTTTTCTGTAAAAACCCAAAGTCAATTAAATAGGATTTTTTTACGTTGACTAAAAGCTTTACCAGTTTATCTCTATATCACACTTAATGCTTGCACAAAATTTGAAATTAAACTAATAAGTGATTTTTCCAGGCTCATTTTGTAACTATTTTACCAAATTCATTCGTTTTAGAGTCACTAGTTCCTGAAACAACATATTCTCCCATTTCCGTGTCGGTCTCTCGGTCTATCTCTATACGCGGCATACCTCAAAACCTATTTATCTAATTGACATCAATTTTTGCTCAATAACTAAGGGTCATATGGGGATGAAATGGTAGGATTTTGGTAAAAACCTAATATGGGAAAACAAAATGGTGACATAATGAAATGTTTAAAAAATAATGTTTAAAGACTACATATCCAATTTACCTCAAATATTGCACAAAAATCAAATTTGATATAAGGATAAAGTAGTAAAATTTTGGTGAGAATCATTAAGGCGAAACAAAATAGCATCCTAATGAAATATTTAAAATATTAGTGTTGGTTCTGGTAGATTTGTCTTTATCCATTCCTTAGTGTATAATTTCTAGTAGGTATATTATACTGTTTTATGTTAACATATTAGGATATATATATATATATATATATATATATATATATATATATATATATATATATATATATATATATATATATATATATATATATATATATATATATATATATATATATATATATATATATATATATATATATATATATATATATATATATATATATATATATATATATATATATATATATATGTATGATATAAAGTTAATTGATACAGATTAGAAAAAAAAAGTTCTGGTTCATGAGTGCGGAATACCCTACTCCAAAGCGGTTTTAGTCTATATTTTGTTTACGACTCTAAAAATATAATGGTATTTATTTAGGTATAATTTAAAATAAATTCAATGAGAAGTTTTTATAATAATACACACCGCCATTTTGTTACGTCGTGTTGAATTCGTACCAGTTTATCCCTATATAATATTCAGTTTTTCTGTAAAAACCCAAAGTCAATTAAATAGGATTTTTTTACGTTGACTAAAAGCTTTACCAGTTTATCTCTATATCACACTTAATGCTTGCACAAAATTTGAAATTAAACTAATAAGTGATTTTTCCAGGCTCATTTTGTAACTATTTTACCAAATTCATTCGTTTTAGAGTCACTAGTTCCTGAAACAACATATTCTCCCATTTCCGTGTCGGTCTCTCGGTCTATCTCTATACGCGGCATACCTCAAAACCTATTTATCTAATTCACATCAATTTTTGCTCAATAACTAAGGGTCATATGGGGATGAAATGGTAGGATTTTGGTAAAAACCTAATATGGGAAAACAAAATGGTGACATAATGAAATGTTTAAAAAATAATGTTTAAAGACTACATATCCAATTTACCTCAAATATTGCACAAAAATCAAATTTGATATAAGGATAAAGTAGTAAAATTTTGGTGAGAATCATTAAGGCGAAACAAAATAGCATCCTAATGAAATATTTAAAATATTAGTGTTGGTTCTGGTAGATTTGTCTTTATCCATTCCTTAGTGTATAATTTCCAGTAGGTATATTATACTGTTTTATGTTAACATATTAGGATATATATATATATATATATATATATATATATATATATATATATATATATATATATATATATATATATATATATATATATATATATATATATATATATATATATATATATATATATATATATATATATATATATATATATATATATATATGTATGATATAAAGTTAATTGATACAGATTAGAAAAAAAAGTTATGGTTCATGAGTGCGGAATACCCTACTCCAAAGCGGTTTTAGTCTATATTTTGTTTACGACTCTAAAAATATAATGATTGTCAACGGATGTCGCTATTAGTATGTTTTATACCCTAATAAGTAATGGAATGCAGATGATTCCGTAACAAAAAACGATATCGGAATGTTAATATTCTATAACAGCCGTAGAAAAAACAGTTTCTGTATACATACATAATTATTTGCTAATAATTTTATACAAATTATATAAATATTCATACGTATCATCTCTCTTGATAATCTGTTTTATTTACATATCTAACATACATACATACATACGTATATTCAAATATTCATTATTCATTCTCTTATTGTAACTGCTTGAATAAAGCCAGTGCTTCGGGAATCCAGTATATCATTTTTAAATTTTATCTTTATTTGTTCTTAATTTATTTTTATTTTGATAATTTTATTCTTTTTTATTTTTTCTAAATTTATTTACGTATTCTATAAAAAATCAATTACGACGTTAAGTAATTTGTTAATTTGATTCCGTAGAGAAAAAAACGTCTTTTTTACTCTAGGTAATGGAAATTTACCGATTTTTTAAACATTTAATTAGGACGCTATTTTGTTTTTGCCATATAGGATTGAAAAAATTTTAGGTACCAGTTTATCCCTGTTTCACCCTTGATTTTTGTGTTAAATTTCAACTTAATTCGATAAGAAGTTTTTATAATTGATTTTTTAAACATTACATTAGGCCGCCTTTTTGTTCCGCCATATCGGATTTTTACCAAAATGTCATCTCCATAGAACACTTAATTTTTTACGAAAATTTGAAGTCAATCGGATAAGTTGTTTTTTAGCTATGCTGTGAAGAGACAGATGGACCAACGAAATTGGTCTTTACCCGGAACTACCCTATCGAGATCCTCGTAATAAAACTTTCCCTCTGTCAAGAAATGTGATCCATATTATTCCATATTACAATTTATATAATATGTATAAATAAATTACCAAATAAGCTGTATTATCTATGTGTGCTGGAATTCGTCACGAATGAAGTTCCCAGCAAAGGCCAGGTTACCGATTTTTTCACGGATTATACCAAGATTCTGATGTTTTTTCCAAAGATGGTATAATCTAGGTATGGCTCCATTTACCACTCAAGGTTATTTTGATAGATTTTTCAATTTTTGGGATAACAAAACGTCTAGTAATCTAAATCAAATCTAGTTCATCAAGATACAAAATATGAAAAGCAAGGTAATTAAAAGGATGGGATCCAAACGAAATGGAAAGGTGGTACAATACATTTTATCACTCTTATAATATGACGTGGTAATTTCACAAAACGTATTGACTTTATGAGAAACCATAACATTAATATCATAAATTACATCGTTCTTGGAAATTACTAATCACGTAACCAGAATGAAGCAAGCGTAATGAAATTCTGAAAAACCTCTCTTGAAAAAGATGGTATTGAATTGTAAAATAGGACCATACATCGTCAAGATGTATAGTACGTATATGCTAAGGCTGATGTAAGAACTTTGGTATCCTTTACGTTAACTATGTGCCCTGTTAAGAGCTGGTGTTTAGCGATAGCGTATTGAACAGTTTGTTTTTTTTAGTTATCTTTCATATTTCTTAAGTAGCAGACATCGTTCAGTTTTACGTAATATACACTGGATATTCTATTTGATTGAAATGTAATTACGTCTTTCGGCAGCTTTAAGCATTGCCCAATCTTTTTGTGCGTTTTGCAGAACTCTTGCACTTTATTAGAGGTAACCTATGTCCAATATGTTTTGATAATAAATTTAGCTGGAGCTTTCTAAACGAAAAATGCTTTCAATCAAGTTGGTGTTCGAATTGAATCTTCATAACTAGTCAAAATGATTGATATTGGTAAAAATATTTACCAGTTAGTTATCCTATGCGCAAAATTATGAGATTATACAGGTGCCAAAATAAAAGATTGTGAGGAGGGAATAAATACCATGTGTAAATCTGCCAAAAAGTGGAAGACCTAGAATATTGATTGCAGCTAACGAAGAAGGTTGGTTGAATTAGCAAAAAACAAGGTGAATACTTCAACACGTAAGTTACGCAGAAGATTTCGTGTTTCACGCATAACAGCAGGCAAAACTATCTCCGGAAATAACTTGAAATATAGAAAAAGGATTAAAGCCCCAAAATATGTTGCTACCCAACTTCAAAAAATTCCAACATGTTGCCATGAGTTAAGACGTGTTCATTTTGTTCTGTCATTGTCATGGATGATGAAAAATACTTTCACCAGTTCAAAGATGAAGGGTAATGACTGCTTCTACACGGATAACATACAGGACTGTCCATACAAATTTAGATGGAAAGGGAAAGTCAAGTTTGCTGAGAAAATTTAGTATGGTGCGCTATTTCCGTGGCAGGTGTTTCCTTCCTAGCCGCATATCGGGTATCTTCGTGGCGAAGCTGGTAATACGGATATTTATATTAGGCAATGTTTAACAAAACTTCCACGCTATGTAACAGACCGTCATTTAAATGACGAAATACTTTTCTGGTTAGATCTTGCTTCCTGTCATGATAGATAAACGACTTACTAGACAAATTTATGATAATGGCGGGGAAGCTCAGAACAGTTACGTCGCCGAATGTATTCAAAAATTTGAGAAGTCGACCTTGATGAATGGGAGATCAAGGACCATTATCTGTAGTTTAAATTTATAATTTTATTGTATTTATAGTTATAAATAATTATTTATAGTTAAAGTTAATATGAAACACACAAGATAAAATATAACTATTTTTATTTTTTCTCAAAAATTATGGGACATAGGTTATCCTAAATGAAAAAGATAAAACTGCAATAATTGATGGTGGTTTCCTATTCAGTGGAGGATGGAGTTGGATGGAGGTGGATGCTAAGAATTAAAATTTAAATATCTGTTCATATGTGTAGTTCTCTTATCTTTATACTACTACATCAAGAAAGAAAATCTGACTCAATCTCCATAATAATTGAATTAACATGTTTTTGGTTCAGATAATTAAATATACTAAAAATGGTTGCACTATATGCAAAAAAATATTTCTGTTTTAAATCTATATTGGTAAAAGTTAAAAAAATAAAAGTTTTAATCTATTTCTTTAATAAATTTAGTCTATGAAACGACTGAAAATACTATTGCTTTCAGAATTTCATGAAAATCGTATTCTGGAGGCTATAATAATAATTCTGTTAATATAAAAGCCCGTATATTATTAACTTAATATATTGGCTGTTATACGACAGAGTAAAAATATATATTAATAATATACGAACATTTTAAAACTAAGAAACAAACTAGTATAAAAAATATTTTTGCAGCGTCCTATGTTCGCCCTAAAATTATACGAGATCCTGATATCGAAAACGAACTTGTCATCAATGCGGGAGACAACTACAGCCTCACTTGCCAAGGGAATGAACCACTGGAATGGATTTATCCAGATGTTAGGGTAGGTTCTTTATTATCAACAATATTTAGAATATGAAAAGTGCAAACATAGGAGTTTAACAAATGTGTCTTTAACTAGCTTAAACAAATGACTTATCTTTCAGGGAGAGAAAGAGGATTGGACCGCTTTTGATATTGTCACATCTGATGTTCCTCATAATAAAGATTACAAGTTTCGTTCAGTTTTACAAATATCGAACATGTCTTACCCATTTGTGGGATTCTACACTTGCCAGTACGAATACTTATCCAGTGATGCAGATCAGATCTACCTTTATGTAAACGGTGAGTGCGTGTATATATTATTAAATACGCTTTATAATACATGTATGCAAATGTGGCTCTATCTGTCTGTTTATTGGTATACAAAAAGTCTAGGGACTTTTTATTTTCTTCCCGATTACCTAGAAATATGGAAATTGGTACAAACATTCTTTTGAACCTAAAAACGAAAAGAATCGAAAACACAGAAATTTCAATATAACAAATCCAATATGGCGGCCTGTAAAGAAGATAAATTATTGCGATTTAATTCCGGCCATCAGGGGGTAATGGGGGTAATTACCCTCCCCCCCAGGGAAGAAATATATAAATAAGATAAAATGTGGTATAAAAAGAAAATTGTCACAAAAAAAATTGATAACATAAAATATTAAATATATTAGCTGTATTTCTGAAATTATTTCAAAAAGTTAACATCCCTATTAATCCAAGTTTTTTTCGGCAGTCACAATACCTTTCAGCGCCAATTTAATTTAAACCTATTAATTTACTTAAATGTTGCCACTACCCCTCCCACATTCAATCTCTAGATGCACCATTGCCAGCCGTTGTACTAAGTCATCCAGATATCTTTGAACACGAGATTTTTGAAATATTAAGCAGAAAAACAACTATCAATTTTTAAAAAATATCAAACAGAATTGTTCAAAAAAAATGTTAATTTAAATGCAACTTCCTCTATTTTATTATATTTTTCAATCCTATGCAAAATTTTAGGTCAGTTGGTAGATACCCATCGCCTGTCATCAAATATTTTTGAGATATTCAGGTTTAAAAACTGACAATTTCAAACTAAACGGTTAGATTTTCTTCTCTTAATTTTTCATAATCGATCTTTCTTTTTACGCAACTTTTTAATTCAACATTACTTTAAATATTTTTCGACTTTTTTTTGTAGAGCAGAAAAAAAAATTACTTCCGCTTAGAGCAAAAGTGAATGACATAAGAAAAATAGTGAATAATTAAAACAGAAATGTGTAATTCATTTTGCTTTAGGTCAAACTGTTCATCTTTTTCAAGCTCTTAAAGTTTGAAATTGTCAATTATTATATGTGAATATGTCAAAAATAATTGAAAATAGATATGGGGTATCTAGTTTGCTTGCACAAAAATTCAAAAGTCTTTTAAAATGCAGTCATATTACTGTATATCGGTAATCAGATATCAAAATTTTAAAATGATAAAAATTACAAGTTCCATATTTAAACTTTCTGCTTTTCTGTACAAATAAAGGATATGTAGAGGCCTATTCAAAGATATCTGAGTCATCCTATATATACCATCATACAATATAAGCTTGTCAAGGACAGGCTTAAGTAGCATAATCCTACCTTCGTCAGACGCTGAGTGTAATTCTGGTATATAAAACCTTTTCCATTGTGTACAGAGTTAAATTACCATAAATCAAAGGCTCTCAAACTTTTTTGTCCTGTAAAGCACCTACCGAATTATTTAGTTGCCACTGACCCCCTCCATGCCTAATATTGAATTTTGTATGATTTTCACAGCTGGCAGAGTTCACTTTAATAGATTCTTTCAGACTGTTGTAAAAAACTGCTTGTAGTATCCTTCATACCTTTATTGAACACTTCGAATTAATAATCTGATTTTTACGTTTATTACAAAAACACAATAGCATTGCAAATATTTTTCATGAAATAAACCAGTAATGCAATTTTATTAAAATTAAACTAAATAACTCAAAATTAATGATAAAATCGTTGAATTAAATATGTTTAAAATCAAGACGAAAGTGAATATTTCGTTTTTCGACGAAATAAATTAGAGCTCATTGAAATTTATATACCTAAATAAAAACTAAAATTACTTTAACAAAATGCCTGCAATGGTAACTCCCGTGGGTCACAAATTAGTTTTAATTTGCTTTTTTTTTTTGAGAAAATCTGACTACTTAAAATTTTGAAAAAAAAATTATAATAACCCCAGTGGTAACGGTAGGTCCACAAGCTTAAGAGATATGTTTTGACAGTAATTATACTGGTTGTAGCCTCTTTAGATTATTATTTTTATTGTCTGAGTTGAGTAAGTAGCCTAAGTTTCAAACGGAGCAGGATTTAAGGGCTCTAAGTATTTAGGGGCCTTCCCTGCAGCCTTTTAGAAATAACTGAAGACTAAATAACTAAAAAAAATAGTGAACTACCAAAAAAAGTCTGGCGTTTTGTACGTAACTGATAAGCTGCTATTTCTCCTCTTGTCCATGCCTTGCGGGGCCCCCGCTACGTGTAAGCCCTACCATAATTGAATTGTAAATCCCCACAAAACCTTGCGCCAGCTCTCTGCTCGGACGCATGCCAATGACGGGGCCTGTGGCTGTAGTCCCCTTAGCTCCACCCTTAATCTTGGTCTGGATTCAAAACAAATCAATGTCATAGTAGAAGCGGTAAAAGATTGGCATTAGACGATTTTTGATAAAATTTGTATACACGGTACTCTGATATCAATCAGCAATACGGCAAACATTAAAATATTACTGCAACAAGCAAAAATATTGATATTCTCTTTGTCAAACATGACATTTACAAAAAATCTAGATTCAGCTCTAAAGTAATTATTAAAACGTTTTAATTTATGTAAATTGTTTTTGAAAAGCCTGACAATTTGAATTTATAACAAAATGTAAAGCCTCTTTATTAGGCACAAAATAGCTAAAACTGTTTCAGTAGAAGGTATTTGATAGGATTTCTAAAAATTATCCAAGAACAAACTAAAAACTATATTTCATATAGAATGTTGTATTTAGCACCCCTTTATTAAACACCCTGGATGTATCGAAAGTATGGTAGCAAATAAAACACAGTAAAGATATTTTTAAATAAAAAAACCAATACGTATATATATACTAATTAATAAGTCAAATAATTATGTGTACCACTGTTTTAGATGCCGATCATCTGTCAGTTGAAGGTAATGATGATGGAAATTTCAACTTGCATTATGCTGTTCAATACGAGGACACCACAATTCCTTGTAGACCAACTTCACCAAATATTAACGTGCAACTTACTACTTACAGTACGGATGAGAAAGTATGTAATTTTTGTTTTATAGTTAGTATTTATTGAGAACAATAAGCAAAAATCGTTTTCTATCATTAGGTTAAAATATTTAGGTGTTTAGGTATGGGTCACTATTAAACAGTGTTATCCTCGAAATTATATTCCTAGATGTGGTCAGTTTATGTAATCAATGTATGTATAAATATGGCAACAATACATTGCGTCAAATCCTCACAGTGATGTCAACCGTACAACAGTTGTCATTCGTAAAAGAGTGGTAATTTCGGTTTCATACGATGTGCGATCGAGGAGGACTGATCGTACGTAAAAGTATGATAATTTAGTAATTCATTTAATGTTCGGTTCATTCAGTTAGTCTAATAATCAGTTTTAAATTATACACGTCATTATCTTTAGTATGAGATCTTAATGGTTTCATTTTTGTAGTTACTGGATTTTAAATCTGAATCTAGACTTGGCAGTACTAGAACTTAGAGCAGCTCTCTTCAATGCACCTATTAAATTGTAGTTATTCATTTCTTTGTCTTTTAAATATACCTTTAATTAATTTAAAGTCTCATTTTTTTTTACCGTGGAATACTCTCAAGGTGTTTTGTTTGATTTTATGTTTCAAGAGTTGATCAAAACCACAAAATTCAGATATTTGAATTTTTGGAGTTGTGAAATAGAATTAAAAAAAAAAGCCGTATCAGTTTTTCATATTCTGTGTTATTAGGCGGTTATTTGCCTATAAAGATTTCATATTTGAGATAACGATTGATATAGTATCCGTATAGAGGTGGATAGCTTTAGAGTTTTCCAATGAAAGAAGGAAATGAAAAAGTATTAAAAAATCGGTAAATTTCCTTTACCTGGAAATTCCCTCGTTATGAATCGTTCCTTTTATTAGGAATAGTGGAGTGTAACCCAATTAAGATCGGTACGTAGTCATTAAGTAACACATATATCAATATTTTACCAGTTTCTACTTGATTTTTGGGCATCATTTCAAATAAATTTATCTACATTTTGTTAGGTCATGTTAAATTCCTACCAGTTTATTTCTATAGCACATTTAATAATTTTGCAAAATTTAGAGTCAATTGAATAAGATTTTTACGTTAATTTAAAAAAAAATCATTTGGCTGCCATGTTGTTCCGCCATCTTGAATTGTATCACAACTTACCATTTAATGCTTGCATAAAATGTATGGGATTTTCTTAAGGCTGATTTTTTGACTAAATTTTGAAGTTAATCTGGTAAGTAGATTTTAAGCTATGCTGCGGCGAAATGACAGGCAGACGGACAGGCCGACAAAATTCATAAAAGAAATTTTTGGTATCTAGGGACGCTAAAACGTGGAGATATGTACAACTTCAGAGGGTAAATTTTACGATTACAAACATTTTATTTGGCTGCCATTTTCTTCCGCCGTTTGGAATTAGTACCGCAAATTTGGTAGTTCCTTTATAGTAAGAGTTAATTATGACACAAACTTTGGAATCAATCCACTGAGAAGTTTTTCGGGCTGGACTTTTAATAATTTTATAAAGCCGCCATTTTTTTCCGCCATCTTGGATTTCTACCAAAATTTTACCTGTTGTTTGCTACATAATACTTGATTTTTGTACAAAATATGAGAAAAGTTGGATAAGCACTCTTTTAGTAATAATTTTTTTAACATTTCACTAGGACGCCATTTTGTTTCGCCTTTTTGGAATTTTACCAAAATGTTACCAGGTCATTCCTATATGACTCTTAATTTTTAACCAAACTTAATAATTAATTTTTTAGTTATTCCGCGAACAGAGAACGACATAATTGAGAAAACATGTTTTTCAGCATCTAGGGTTGCTGAAACGGGAATATCTGAAAAAATCTCGGAGGGTGATTCTTTTACGATTACGGTGGACTCTTTAAAAAAATATTAAAAGCCCCGATCTACGTCATTATTTTCAAAATGTTGGCTTAAGTAGAAGTTTTATTCTTGTGGATTTTAATCAGGAACGGTTGAAAAACATATTGACTTGTTCCATGTTCATTTGCTTCTGCGAAGTCTACGATTCACATACATAAAAACAACTATTTTTTCAGTAATATTTATACACGATTTATTTTTTAGATAGACTACAAATTCGATCCAAAATATGGTTTTACATTCACTGTTAAGGATATCAGTTTCGAAGATACATATATTTGTAATTTTACCCTTCCAGGAGAGAACAAATTTTCAGAGAATATATATAATCTTATAATTAATCGTAAGTTGACACAATATAGCAATAAATCTTAATCTTATATTTGCTCGTTATACACAGGGATCTACAAACGTTTCATTTTCCAGATGGGTGTGTGTGTTAATAATATTTCATACACCTCGAAAATTCCGAGAGTTATTTAATCGATTAAATCAATAAACTGCCAAAAAAAATTAGAAAAACTACAAGGCGATATTTTTTAACCCTTCCGGATTTTTTGCCACATCACTTGTCATTTTTACAACAAAGCCAAATCTACTATTTTTTGACTGTTTGGTGTTTTTTTCGATATTCTACACCTTCCTTCATGAGTAACAAAATTAAAGATCATAATGGGAAGGAGAAGAAACGGCAAAATTAAAATGTTAATACATAACATTTAAATTAGTTATATACGAAGGAACATTTCACTTAATAATTTATAAACGATGCCAAATACCAAAAAAATCTAAAAGACCAAAAACTAACAGAAAATATGAAATCTAATTTTCTTTTTAAGTGTGTTCAAACAAACATGTTTTTTGGCTTTTTCGGAACTGAATAAATAAAATATAAAAAAAATAAATAAGGTAAATGATATAATTTCTTATCCTTGCTTAAATAATATTGTTTATACTATGTACCGAAAAATTCCGTAGACAGACTAGCCTACATGTTGAGGTATGTAATTATATTAAATATTTGCTTCAATTAATTTAGTTTTAGTTAAAAGTTAAATATTTTTATTCAGTTGCGAAAAAGCCAAAAAACATTTTTGTTTGTCAATCTAATTTTCTTGTAAAAATGGCCAGTGATAGACATCTTAACAAAAAGTTCCGCAGATTAAAATAAAAAATATTTTTACTCTAAAGAGGGAAAAATTGAGATCGTCGTTTGACTGGATTGGATCTTTACGCCTGCATGTCCAAAACAGTGATCATGGTATAATAAATATATTAACATTCAAATCTCGTATTTATTGAAACGTGTGAAATGTCATTCCTCGGCAAAAAAATTTAAATTTATAAGTTTTTCTAAAATTTATTTTTATTGCTCTTCGACATAGTATACTACATTGGTTTTAAAAATCTCTAGAAATGTGAGAATTTTATCAAAAAATTAAAACAATATTACCATTTTAACACACTGTATCTCGAAAAAGAAGCATTTGCAGACTGGGGTTTATATATACTCTCAGAATTTTGAACATGACTTAACTTTCACCGTGTATAACAACAAACTACTATATCCTAAACATAAAATTCAATATAATTACAGAAACAACCTTCGTATATAACTAAGACTGCGTCGTCAAATAAATCAGAATAAAAATTGTTGTCATCCTTCAGCTAACTTGTATGTAGGATAAAACAGAAGCAGACTAAAGCATTCATTAATGAAGATGTAAAAATTTATTTTAAAAATACTGCTCTTATTACAGGTGCAAATCCGTTATTCACACACTTCTCTGCTTGGAACTGGAATAAGATTTTCAAAGGAGGTTATTATAATTAGACTATCATTTTTTGAAATTAAAAGAAGTATTAAATTTCGCCATACAACAGTGTATAGACCAAGACATATAGTGTTAACGTCTTACATTTTAGTATTTAATGATAGCAAGATACTTCAATTGCTAATTATTTAAGCACATTTTGCATTTGTTTTTAGCGCCTAGATCATATTTGGCTACACCATTTATTGAAGACGATTCACACAATCACACCGAAGTCGGTGACTTACTTGGCTTAGTTTGTTACCTGCAAGAAGATACAAATACCGTTCATTTTGATTGGAATACACCCAGGGGATTATTTCATGTAAGTGTTCGTCACGTAATTCTTAAAAGTATTCTGTAACACAGTGTTCTGAATTTAAAAAAAAAGAAAAACATGTTTTGCATTCTTATTTGTAGGTAACAGCAAAATTTATTACTGAATGGCAGTGGTCTTTTGGTCTTCTGTTGACATTATTTCTTAGTTTTCGTACCATGTTTGGGCTTGTCGTATCTTCAACTATTTTTAAAATAAACTGAAGGCGGTGCAGCATTCCATCCGACGATGAACTGTAACACTGGGCGACAAAAAAATTTTTTTTTGTTGTAACACAAATCAGAATAGCATAATCTAATAGAATGGACCTATCCAAATACGAAAATGACAAATAGAAAGTTGTAGTTGTAGTAAAACCCTACGTTTTTCTTGTTAAAGTTGTAGAACCATATCGAACGTTACGATACTTAATATCTATAGAAAAAATGATTTCAGAAAATTCTTAACCCTGTTTATTGACTATGTTTACAGTTCTCGCCTATTAAACATACCACACATCTAAGAGAAAAGCAAACGAGAAAAATATTAACTAAAACACTAATTAAACTTTATTTTTTCCGGTTATGTGTTGTCCTATCTTCTCTCTTCAAAAACCAACAGTAGTCACCCATCATGGCTGGATCCCATCGTCCTTGGTACCGAATTTCCATTGTTCTGATATCTTGGTGAAACTTTTCACCCTGCTCGTCACTAACAGCTCCCATTTTTTTAGGAAAAAATGACAGATGGGGATGGAGGAAGTGAATTTTTAATGACATTCTGGCACCAAGGCATCTAAGAGTTCATTAACTAATTGTTCATAATTTTCATCCATATTGTTGCCTAAAAATCCTTTTACTACATTAACAAATGAATTCCATGCTCTGAGTTCCTGCCTGGTAAGTTTTTTTGTAAAATGACATCGTCCAGCAATTTTCTGATTTGTGGCCCAATAAAAATGCTTTCTTTTAATTTGGCATCACTTAACTCGGGAAAGACTTGTCTTAGGTATTTAAATCCATCACCATCTTTATTAAAAGCCTTCACAAAGTTTTTCATCAGCCCAAGTTTAATGTGAAGAGGAGGCAAAAGGACATTTTTGGGATCAACAAGAGGTATATATTTAACATTTTGAGATCCCGGTTGAAATTCGCTTCTTTCTGGCCAAATTTTTGTTTCAAAATGTTGATTTATTGCACGACTGTCGCATAAACAAAGAAAACAGCAATATTTTGTAAATCCCCCCTGAACTCCCACTAAAATCGCTATAACTTTTAAGTCCCCACATATCTGCCATTTATACCTATTGTAGTTTATTTTTTCCAAAATCGTGCGCATATTTTCATAATTTTCTTTCATTGCAACTGAATGGGCAACTGGTATAGAGGGTTTTAAATTTCCATTATGCAATAACACTGCTTTAAAGCTATATTTAGATGAGTCTATCAATAAGCGCCACTCACGGGGAGAATGTTCAATATCAAATTTCTGCATTGGACTGTCTATATCAGTACACGCGCACAGCGAATTTTCCATACTGTAGAAATTAGAAAACATAGCATTTCTTTTTCTGAAATTCGTAATTTTTGTTTCTTTGTCCAATAGGTTCCATTCCTTAAGACGGGAACCCAGAAGTTCTGACTGTTACTTGGATAACCCCGAATCACGTACTAAATTATTTAATTCCCTTTGAACAATCAAATGTGGCTCGCCGGAACTGGGACCTGTGGTAAAAGTGGGATCGGTGCACTGTTCTTCTGAGCTGCCTGATGATGCGTTATCTCCATTATTTCCCAAATCAATAGCTTGCCAATTTAAAGGCGCAATCGGCACTGGCAAATTTGTATTATGAGGAACAGGTCTATATTTTTAAGTAGGTTGGTCCCTGTTTTTGAATAATTTAGATGTTTTTGTATACGCAAAAAACGTTAAACTATTTGATGTTGTTCATAGTTACAAAAATTGTATTTCCCTTCAGTCAGACTTGATGATTTTGTTCACTGGTGCCAGAGAAACTTCTTAAACCCTAATATTACCTAATACAAATACTATAAAAATCGTATGAACGCGCAGCTGCTTGTGTATTTCTATTTGCTTTAAAATAAAGTTCTATCATATCCAAATTCTCTTCGTTGGAATAATTACCCTCCATTTTAAGTAGTATAAGAAACTCAAATAAACTTTGTAAAAACTCGGCACAATGAGAAAATGATAACAAGTACTATTCAGGAACACAAAATGATTGATGACATGCGGCATTCTTTTGTTTCATTATGGCCGCCATGCGTAATCAAAGCCTACTTAAAAAAAAACAATTATTTTGGTTTTTAGAGCTCAAGAAAAATAATAATCTTACCTTGTTATACATCATTGGAAAGCTCTTAAAAAGATCTTTCCAAAAATACAATAATCCAATATGGCGTCGGTAAGAAAATAAAAAGTTGATGCCAATATCTCAAAAACAATTGAAACTAGAAACTTCGTTTTACCTGCATAATGTTCCTCTAATAAAAGTGCCCTAATAATGTATAAACCATAAAACCATAATACGAGTCGTTTAGAAGCTACGGGCAAAAATTGAAAATGCACCATTTTGATTTTTCCCAATTATCTTGAAAACCACAAAAGATATCCTAAACTTCAAAACGTCATCAAATTTGTAATAAAATTCTCTAAAACTTTCCTAATTTAACCCACCCTGTAGCTATAGCGGTTTACGAGATAGCAATGCATGTAAGCCAAATTTGGGACACATTGTATATAAACACACCACAGGTCCAATTAGAAAACTCTCTAAGCACCGAAAAGATACCCCTAGGAAGAGGAGTCAGATAGAGTGATACGGTTTCACCAAAGCTCTCCACCTTAGCGGTGGAAGATGTATTTAAAAACCAGAACTGGGAACAGAAAAGAGTATTAATATTCACGGAGAGCTTTGCAGAGATATTATATTTGTAAATAGCGATCCAGAAGAGCTAGGAAACATGTCTAGTGAGCTCAAAAAGGCAAGACAAAAGATAAAAATCATCAAACATCAATTTTAGAGTAGGTGAATAAAATTTATACTTGGTAGCATAGTATGTCTACTTAGGTTATATGTTATAACCTATAAGAACGGCAAATATAACCACTCGGCAGAAACAATAAGAAGAATGGGACTACCATGGACTGCTTTTGGAAACCTCAGTCACATACTCGGGGAACAAGAAAATACCTATTAATCTAGAACAGGATTTATGGGAGGATTTTATACTACCTGTTATAATGTATGATATGAGACGGTTACTGTGACGAGGAAAAGTGCACATCGACTCCAGGTTTGCCAAAGGACTATGGAACGAGCAATCCTAGGGATCAATCTAAGAAACGCCTTCTTCTCGTTTATTACACAATAAACGAGAAGATCAGGCGACAAATAGAATAGAAGGATGTTGTGGAACAGAGCAAGAAGCAAGTGTCTTTGGGCGGAACACGAAACTAGGGATAAAATCAAATGGGCCAAGATAGTTATGCAGTAAATTCGTACTATTATAAATAACATTGTAACATCTTAATTTATTCTGTTCTCACCTGAAGACGGCTGAAGTTACATACCATCCGAAACATAGTGATGTTAGTAATAAAGAAAATGATCCGTCCGTCATTCACTATTGTGGTGGTGCCCTTAGTAAGCTAAAAAAACATCAGCTTTCTAGTTCTACCTAAGAATTATTGAAGAAACGTTGTATAGTAAACCAAAGTTCGACAAAACTTTCTTAAAATAAGCACTACGTTCTTTAAGCCACATTTATTTCAACAATACCCTCCCCATCTTAGTTTAAGTCCACAGTATTTTTGTGGTTAAAATTTATCATCAAAATTAGTTATTATTCTTATTTAAGAAAAAAAAACGTTAAAAATAAATTTCCAGATTCAGTTACAGTAATATTTATTTACCTTTTAGGCAGATGATCACAATTCAAAAAATGTAGTGGTTGCTAAAACGAAGAAGGTTAAGATTAAAGGAAAAAACTATCTGGCATCAGGTTTAACGATAAAGGATAGTCGCTTAGAAGATTCTGGGGTTTATTCTTGTAAGGTTTCTGATAGACAGGGTAACAAAGAATATTCAGAAAATATTATTGTTGTACGTGGTAAGTCTAAATGTTTAGTAGTTGAATACAAATTAACGTATTTCAGTATATCTTTGTCAAAAATATTTGAATTGCTTTTATCTTTAGATATGTTTAAATATTTTAATAAGTAAATACTGTTTTAGATAATAATGAATGCTCTTTAGACATACGAGCTCAATACAATCAAGATAGTATTATAGTGGAGGCTGGAGAGTCTGCACAGTGGATACTAGATGTATTCGGACATCCAATTCCTGAATTAATATGGTAAGACCAAATGAACAGCTGGAACTTTTAGATGAAACGAGGAAAATTATAATCCAATTTCAAAGTTATGCTAGATTTATACAAGCAAATAACAAGAATAAAAATAACATGAGAATTAAATTACTGAAATCCCATTAGACGTTTTATGGGAGGGGTGATTCGGTACCACAGGGTGGTTGACAGTGGCTCGATTAACAAATTTAATTTTCACTTTAATTCATTTGAAATAAACGTCACTCGTAGCGATGTGGAGGGTGACTTTGAACAATTTTTGGATGCATTCAGTTGGTGCTTTCAAGTAAACTGTCCAAATAGGGAGCTTAAGGAAAAAAAACCTCAAAATAAAAAAAAATAATTTTTCGATCGAACTTCTTCATGATCTTAACCTAAAAAAAGTTTATACTGGCTACAGAAGCGTATTGAGGACTTACAACTAAAAAATAAATATATATATATATATATATATATATATATATATATATATATATATATATTTCTTCAATAAAATCAAATAACCTATTTCTCCTTTGCCTTAGGTTTGATAACAAAGAAAACATTATAAACAATAATGAAATGTACTATATTAACTTCTCCGATGACAAAGCAATATTTAAAATTAGAAATACGACATTAGAAAACGATGGAGTGTATAGAGTTCACGGAATTTCTCGACGATTGAAGGAAACTAGAAGTTGTCCTCAAGAAAAGGACTTTATGTTGACATTAACTGTTTATGGTAAGTAACGCATTAGACAACAATATGTACATAGAAAAATCAGATTCCTAGATGTTTCAAATTCTGAACAATTTGTAGAATATTGTTGAAATGTTTATAAAACAATAAAAATCCACTACTAAGGCTTAAATAAAATGGTGGTATTTAAAAATATGGACAGTTTAATATTTTTATCACTAGCTTCTGTTTAAAAAATAGGTACAAAGCATCTATGAGAATTCAAAATGACCAAAATCAGCTAAAAATATTTACTATTTAATATTATGTATCAAAATGAACACAAATTTCTAATAGTTTTAGGTCTTAATTAAAACACATCTAATTTCCACAAATTTTAAATTAATAATTAAAAAACATAATTAACGTAAATTGTTAGCGAAAAATGTACATATAATATCAGCGCCACAAATAATATTGTAATTGCCAGCTTATTATAGTCTGCCAGGAAGTAAACATTTTTTTTAAAACTTATATAGTTAATGTATTAAATGCATTTTTAGCAAATAAATGTTCTTGTATTTAAATTATTTATTTTTATAGACAAACCTTCGATCTGCTTATCTCTACAATGATCTTGTAAAGAACCGAACAATGCTTCCCCGGCTATATACTTAATTGGCGAAGACAGGGAACTCGAGTGTACAGCTACAGGCAACCCAATACCTACAATTACGTGGGAAGAAAAAAGGTGCCCGTTAGAATGTGAATTTACTGAAGTAAGTACTTTACGAGGTCCGTCAAAATGAAATGATTTGTTTATTTCTCTAATAAAAAATTCATAAAACAATTACCTTGAATTTTATATTATTTACATGGAAATGTTGGAGTTAGGACTTTAGACTTCTGCAACACTTGTTTACTCTATTTTTGTAAGTTTGTTTTGACCTTTATTCTCTACAAGCTGTATCTTATTTATCTAGTTTCGACAAAAATATTTGGTTGTTTACAGAGTCGAATGCTTCTCCCAAATCAATAAATAATGTTAGAACGACTTTTTTATATGTTTTTCATCCTAAATTTTTTCCACTAGGCATAGACGGGGAGCCCGATAAGGGCAGCACTTAGGCCCACTGGGGCCTATTGCGCTATCCCCCCAAGTAGACGTTTCAGGCCAGGAGCCCACTTCTTTTTAGAAAGAAAAGGATCCTTTCTGGTCGAGCACGTCCCACAAGCTCGGGTTCCACATAGGTGTCACCCAAGCAAAGCAGTCTGGCGTTGACTAAAGCGTCATATCGACAGACCAGACGCTCGGTAGTTTCATCTACCTTAGCACAAAACCTACAATATGGATCGTTTTCGAATCCAATCTTATGCAGGTAATATTTCACCAGCCAGTGTCCAGTTAGGACCCCAGGTAATGGTTCTAATTTGGCCCCTGTTTTGTTTTAAAAGTCTATTAGTCTCAGAACGGCTAAAAGGGCCTGACATGAAGACCTTAGACTGTCCGAGTCCTGCTAGCGTGTGCTATTCAGCACGGCATTTTCTATGAGAGTGTGATTCTTAATCCTAGGCTTGACAGGTAAATAAGCAATTCCAAGTGTGTGGTACTTTCCCAAACCAGCTGATCCCTCATTACCCCAAATACCCTGGTGGCCAGGCACGCAAATGAGGCTAAGCCTATTGGACTCACACAGCCTCTCTAGGGCTCTCCTGCATTTAAGTGTTAGCAACGAATTGACTCTGCTCGAGGGCAGGTACTAAGAAGGTTTTCGTGTACGCAGTCCAAGATTGCTGTAATCTCAGTCTGTTATACAGTCGCATACCGTCTAAGAGCAAGACTAATTCTTGTCCTGGATCTCTCCCCATAGATTCCCGCCTCAGATGCCTCCTTGATTGGAGAGCTGTCTGTAAACCAGACAAAGCCCTCCAGTTTGACGAAGGACGGGGAATCGTCAGGAACAAATTGATGAAACCTCTTAGAGGCTATTGAGACCGGAATAATGGCAGCATTTCCTAGCTAGGAGAGGGTTTGATCTGATCAGTTTAGTCCAGACTCGCAAACGCAGTATGCCCAAAATTTCAGTCTCTGTGCATCCCCCCAGTCGTTTAAACAAACAGGAGCCTTCCAAGCGTCTTCTTCTATAAGCAACTATAAAGGACTTAGTCCGAGCCTTTATTGCTCGGGTCGGTGTGGTTGTTATGGCTTCAGTTATGCCCAGACAGGCAAGTCTGTGGAGCTTGTCAAGCTGTCAATATGATCCCCTTCAGGTCCGTCGGGAGTCTATTAAGACACCCAGATATTTCACCGACCCGGAAGGTCTCAACTCTTTCAAAAAGAGGATGAGCCTCTCAAGGTCCACTTTCCTCTTGTGGGTAAATGGTACCATTCCGGATTAACAGGCAGACCGTGTTTTTGGCATCAATTTTCCACCATTGCCAAAGCTCTCTGCATGAGCCTTATAATGAGAGTATGAGGTAAACCATCCACAACCAGACACCACAAGAACGGAAAAAGAACCTCGCCCTGCGGACATCCTTTGGCCAAAAACAAGCACACTGTCACGCTCCCAAGAGAAGATGTTAATATTCTGCTTTCAAGCATGACGCGAACCCACCTTTCCGTGGTATTCTATATGGCCTTTGATGTACTTTTGTCTCTATGGAATCCAAACTTATTTGGGTTAATTTTATTAAAGTTCTCAACAAATAACATCTTTATGTTTTTGACTTTCTTTTTCATTAACTTTGATATTACAGATAGAAGCGCTATAAGTTTAAAATTGGAAGGTTCGAAGCCTCCGCCACCCTTTTGCAGGCAAGTTTCCAGTTGTATAAAATGTGCTAGTATCTCCAGAATTTTTAGTTGCAATGCTTTCACCAGTTCCAGAGTTAAGTCATCCAGTCCCGCAGAAGGTTTGTTTGGCGTACTATCTTTTAGGATATTTCTGATTTTCTTTGAAATAGTCAGTGTAATAAAATCAGTAACGCAGTAATAAATATGAATCTGGGTTAAAAACATTATTTTCTTGTTATGTGCTACTGACACTGGGTATATTCTTCGCTATCTTAAGTGCAACTTTTGAAAAGTACATCACTAACTCGTAGCAGACAACTGGACCTAGTCTATTTAGAAAATATTTTCATATGCCGGCAATATTAACCAGACATAAGAATTTGTTTCATGTTTTATTTTATTTATATACTGGTAACACTGTTCTGCAAATGTTTTGTTCCACTCACATATGTTTTTGTTTTTTTTTGTGTTTACTATAATGTGTTGAATTCAAATATGATCTGGGTTTTTTAGCTGTCACCTATATCTTTGTAGAGAAGGGAAGGAGAATACAAAATATGAGAAACCCAAACCATAAGCAATCTAGTGATTTTTCAAAGAAAAAAAAACTATAATACAATCAAATGAATTATTTTGTTGTCGTTTTTCGCTTGTATCGCCGCGAACGGTTTCACTTTTAAGGGTTTATGTTTGGGGTTTATTTTCCATTATACTGCTGTTTTTGCATTTTAGCAATTTGCTGCTGAAATTTTTCACCTTATTTATCTGAAACTGCGCTTAAATTTCCAGGGAAGAATTTCAAATGAGAGTGAAGAAAATGCAGTTTAAATGGCATGCTGCAACCTGACGTCTTGTAAGATTAGATAAGTTCTTAAACTAAATGTTTGTAGTTCTGCGATTTCTTGTTACCTAGATGTAACAGCCATTCTTGACGACATAATATTCTGCTGTCACATTCGCAAAGATAAAAAATATATTTGGTGTAACCACCAGACAATTCTGTGAATTATGCAACAACTTTCAGATCGGCACAGATATTCCATTTACGATCTTCGTATTTTATGCTCTGAAGTAATATACGCATGTTGTCGAACGTGTCTTTCATATGTACAGGGTGTCCGGATTTTTTTGCGGTTTTCACGTACCTGAGCTAATTTTTTGTAAAACTTATGAAGCCGTAAACAAAATTTTCATAGCCTTCTTGGTTTATGAGTTACAGGGCGAAATAGAAAATTTTGCATTTTGGGACCCTCCTCGTATCTCGGTTATCCTTTAACTTAACGCAAAGGGAAAAATTGCTGCTTATGCAGACGCTGGATCCAGTGGTGTAGTCATATTTTTCATTTGAGTTGTTATTTTTTAGATATGACCGAAAGTTTTGTCCAGAAATTGATTTGTCCTTTTAAAAGCTTCTCAAAAATATATAATAGTATGGGTCTGTTTTAATAAACAACAACAAAAATCCCTTTGCGTTAAGGTAAAGGATAACCGATATACGAGGGCGGTCCCAAAATGCAAAATTTTCTATTTCGCCCTGTATCTCATAAACGAAGAAGGCTATGAAAATTTTGTTTACGGCTTCATGAGTTTCACAAAAAATTAGCTCAGGTTCGTGAAAACCGCAAAGTTCTATTTTTAAAAATAAGCGAGATACCCTGCTTTTGCAACCAAATCCGGACAACCTGTACAGCCTGACCCACGGGAACAGATGGTTGTTCATTTCTGTTAATCAATAAAACTTCCTTTAAACCTGTCTTCGAAGAGTCAATAAACATGGCCACTCCGTAGGTTTATAGGAAAGACCAGATTCTTTCATTAAATCCGGAATGTCATGAAAAGATACTAAGTCATTTGTCATTGAAGAAAATACTGCCAACATAGATCCCCTTTTCCGAAAAGTGGAAAAACCACTACTTTTGGCAAAATATTCCACTACTGTAAACAGGATCCAAGTAGCTTTGTTTTAGGAAAAACCAAATTACGTTTACTGTTACTACATTCATAAGAGAACTTGAGAACTTCGACCAGCTTTTGGTTCAAAATCATCTAGTTCATCATACAATTTCGAGTCGATTTCGTATTTTTCTTGAGGCTTAGAGACAGGTATGCTAGAAGCGTCATGAGGTATAGGTTCCATGGCTGTGGCTGTTGGCAGATTGTGTACAATTTCTCTAAACTTAGGGGAAACGTAGACTTGGCAATGTCACACCCCATTATGCTATAACAACTTATATATCGCACAGGTAAATCCTGTTTCGCAATCAATCAAATCATGTTGTTGATGTTTTCTAGATTTTGGTACCCGATACGACAATTTTCAGATCGGTCTAATGGTTATACAGGCAGAAATTATCGAATTAACACATTCGTTTGGCGGGGAGTATTTTCATGAAGAACACTGTACTTGGTAGTTGTAATATTTTGTTTTGACTAATCCCAAATAAATCAAATTATTTCTGTTTTCGATGTGCAAGGCTAATTACCACGGTTTTTTAAATTATTTTCTATCTATTTAAACAGCTAAATCATTTTTAGATTACTGGAGAGAATAAAATGTTTACTGAAAAATATCTGGTCAAAAAGTATTTAAAAATTGACACTTTAAGAGAAGGAACCATAAAATGTATTGCTTCTAACAGTTTGGGCAATGGCGAATCGACGGTAACATATTATATATCAGGTAAATGATTTTGTAAATAACCCTATATTGATTCGGGATGTATGCCTTTTTTCCTCCGCGTTATCTGTCTCATCTTCTTGTTTGACTTTAAATTTTGCAAACTCTACGAAGCTGCCTAGAAAAACAAACCAACTTTTTGTCTATCGTTCACAGAACACTGAACCGCTTTTAATTCCTTTTACGATAAACGATGTTGCCGATTTTTGTCAGGTGTTGTTAAATTAAAAATTGCGCACTCAATACGGTGGTTTTTCTTTAAATTTAGGTCGTGCAGATGTATTAATTTAAATAGAGAACCTTATGAATTATATAAAAATAAAATAAATAACCGTCTTACACAAAATAAATAATAATATTAACGGTGTGCTCAAAATTAAATAATATAAAATACGACAGTGACATTTTTCTCAAAATTGGCAAGGAATAATCCGAATGTTATACAAAACTTTTTTGATCAAAATGGTCCATACTATCATGTAGTAAAATATTTATAGTCAAACCCCTAACACCCAGTATAACATTAACAGTAATATTCCTAATCCACCTATCATCTACAAGTGCTAAATCTTTTCAAAAGAAAATAGAAATCTTCGAATTTGTTTTGAACTAAAAATACAAAGAAGTAGACATAAATAACTAAGGGAAAAAAGATTCTCATTAAATATTAACAGCGAAAAATTGTGCAATAATTGGCAACATAGATTAGATCTTAGAAATTATTAATTACAAATTTTTTTTTCACATTGGAGTTATTTCTCTGAGGATGTCCTAAAACACAGAGCGAAACGTCGATAGGTTCAAATTTTGAACTATTTTACATACAGTTTTGGGTCTTGTATTATTTAAACCTATTTATCATAAAGCTTATATTATATTATATTACATTACATTATTTTTCACTTTCAGATATCCCAAATGGATTTGAGGTATTTGATTTTGCGGTCGATTCCATTATCAATAAAAATGAAGTTATAACAGAAGTTATCATAGCTGAAAATAGTACCATAACATTTACATGTGGGGTTTGCCCCAAGAAATCGGATACCTTAGAAATATTTCTTAATAATAAATTACTAAATAATGGCGAAAGTAAGTAATTCCAATATACATTGTTTCCTATCATTTACATTTAAAGTAGGATTAATTATTTCGTTTCTTTAAAAGGGCGCCCATCAGTAGAAAGTTCAAAAAATAGTAATTTATGTGTCTTATACATGTTACAAAATGTTCCAAACATAAATAGACTAACAATAAGCCTTAACCTACTGTTATTTTATTTCAGGACATGAGCTGCACATAGTTAGGAGCAACATCTCAAGAAACATTACTGTATCCCTTAATCAAGCTCAGCTTGATGACTCTGGTACATACAGCTGCCGAATAAAGAATTTACACGACAATTCATATGAATACCGCAATGTCACGTTTATAGTAAAAGGTAAAATTAATCATTTTATGAACATTTGTGATATAAGTCAAATATCCTTATTTTTTGAAAAAATAAACTATTATTGTACGAGACTGTTAAAAAAAATATTAAGAATGTCTTGCATTGTTTTAAAGATAAAAAAAATCCAAAGAAATGTTCACATTTTTATGGTGGTAAGTTTTTGTTTGTCTTCAGATTTTTAAATGAAATTCAATTATGGCCATCGCTTCAGTTATTTTTCAAAATGCATCGATTTAAATTTATCTATCGATCTAGTGGTTTATGAAAAAAGCATAATTGATAGCCTGTAATAATAAAATTTCATAATTTATTTTATATATTTTTTTCAATTATACAAACTTCTCGTCTATCACATTCATGGGCTAAAGTTTATTATTTTAAAATGGGACAAAAAAAAATTGACAGACGAACTGCTAAAACTAATAGGTGGTGTGTGATTTAAATGAAATGTGAAGAAGCCGTAGCCTAGACTAACTTTTCTATAAAAATTAGAAATTTTGTCTGAGTCAAGCATAGAACTGAAAAGGACATGAACTTGTCTTAAGATAATAAAGTCATTAAATGGATCAGCACTAAAACAGCATGCAGGCGCAACTTCAAAAGGGCAAAGCAAAATTTGGATGGCCTCTAAGTATTCATCAGCGGAGGCTAAACCTCTTTATTGTGGTAACAAGACCCCTCATTTCCAGAACTCTTCAGAGATCCTTCTCTGATATGAGGATATCAAAGCTTTAGTCTTTTACTAGCCAACAATTAAAATCCAAATTTGATTGCAACATTTGCAAGAACGCATTATAAGGGAAAACTGTCTTACATAAGTTAAAAGTTTAATATTTGCAATCTTAAATTAGAGACAAATAAGAAGCCAGCTCCTTCCGGTACAGGTAACTTATTCACGAAATTATTATTGTGGATGCATTTTCAACTCGCAAATACCTTGAATTTTGTTTATTTGAGACACATAGGCCATCTAAAAACATCGAGAATTCCCTAAAAAAATCGGTAAATTTCGTTTACCCGAAACGTTTCTCGTAATGAATCTTTTATTAGGAATAGTAAAGTGTGACCCAATTAGCTCTAGCTTCTCGTAATGAATCTTTTATTAGGAATAGTAAAGTGTGACCCAATTAGCTCCGCACATAGTTATTTAGTAACATACACACACGCCATTTTGTTGTGCCATCTTGCATTTGTACCAGAATGTTACCAGTTCATTCCTATGTAACATTCGATTTTTGCACATTATACTAGGTCGCTATTTTGTTCCGCGAGATTGAATTTGTACCAAAATGTTACCAGTTCATTCCTATGTAACACTCGATTTTTGTACATTATACTAGGCCGCTATTTTGTTCCGCGAGATTGAATTTTTACCAAAATATTACCAGGACATCCCCATATGACCACTAATTTTCGATCAAAATTCAATCAATCGGGTAAGTAGTTTTTTTAGCTATGCCGCGAACAGACCGACAGGCAACTGACGGAATTGAAAAAATATGTTTTTTTGCATCTAAGGGCCCTAAAACGTGAAAATGTATAAAATTATGGAAGAAAGACTTTTCACGATTACAAATATTTTATTTGGCCACCATTTTGTTCCTCCATCTCGAATTCTTACCACAATTTTACCAGTTCATTTCTATGTCACGCTAGTAGAGTAATAATGTGTCCTTTGGACTACTCCCCTCTTACGCCCTTGTCCTCCTTACCCTGTGACGTAATTTGACCTTGAGCCCACTAGACCTTAAGTTGATGTGAGCTTGAATTTTTGAAGGTCGAAAATGTTGAAAATTCATTACGGGCTCCCAATGTACAAGAGCGAGTTCTCACTTCAAATGATTCGCGTCTCAATATGAAGTTTTCTGTACTAACCAAGCCTTTTTATAAAGGTAAACTTCAAGTCGATCACCCTCTACTCATTTATATAACAAACGCATCACTTAATAACAAGCACCCCCCACCAACCAGCCACATCTCAAGGCCACATAAAATTATCAAGGTTATTTCGTATAAAATATTTACTAGTAAGTAAAATATTTAGGTCAAAAGGATCCAAGGTTAAGTGGGCGAGGCATTAACTTGACATTCAAATTTTCAAGATCAAATGAACTCAAGGTCACGTAAGCGGGGCCTCTCAAGGTCAAATGACATCACACGACAGACGTAAGAGGGGGAGTGGTCCAAAGGATACATTATTACTCTATTCACACTTAATTAATTTAACTGTTTTTTTTTATAATTTATTAAGTTGCCATTTTGTTTCGTCATCTTGGATTCGTACCAAAATTTTACCCGTTCGTTTCTACGTAATATTTAATTTTTGTCCAAATTTGAGATTAATTGGATAAGTTGTTTTTTGTAATCATTGTTTTAACACTTCATTAGGCCGCTATTTTGTTCCGTCATATTAGATTTTTACCAAAATGTTAGTAGATAGTACAGAGAACATGTTCTTTGGCATCTAGGGACTTTAAAAAAACTTAAACTATTAAATTTTGATTTAAAATATGGCATTTACAGTATTTGACATATTTCAGAACCTGAGCTTCCATTCATATTGGATACCAACCTAAACGACGATGTTTTGATTGATTACCCGAATATGAAGTACACCCTCTATTGCAATATCACTGGAATTCCTAAACCGTCAATAGAGTGGTACAAGGTACGTAAAGTATATTTTTAATAAAAAAAATCATAAGCATATTGCATGCAACTGTATTGTTTCTTTTGCTCTTTTAGGAAGGAACGCTGATTGCGCCTTCTGAGAGAATTATAATTGAAGAAGATGGCATGATTCTACGATTTAATAAAACGCATGTAAGCGATGAGGGAGTTTACCGATGCGAAGCACTTAATGTTATGGGATTAATTTTTAAGGAAGCCGCTTTGAAATTTAAAGGTAATTTTTCTGCAAATCTTTGGTGTGGCCACAATTTTAGAGCTTAAACGCAAGATTGCAGGTTTGGTAAGATTTTTTTTATATCATAATATTTCATTATTGTGTTTTTAGTACCGTGCGGGCATAAATCGCACTTTATGCTCCGCGAGGGTACCATAGACCTCTGCCCCTGAAACAAGGTATTAAATACCTCGGGGTGGTTATAGATAGTAAACTGACGTGGAAATCACACGTCGAACAGGTAACCAATAAATCCATGGCAATAATGTGGCAACTACGCCGAGTGGTGGGCCGGAAGTGAGGTCTTCCAGTCAGGCGGCTCTTAAAGCTATCAGTAAGCCCAGGATGAGCTCAGCTCTAGTCGAGAAATGCAGAGATGCGCTAACTGAGCTAGCATCGACAAAATGGGTCCCTGGGCATAGTAGTGTCGGAGGCAACGAGAAAGCGGATGAGTTCTTCAGAAGCGGATCGACGCTCTAGTTCTCGAGCCCACAGCTCTGCCTGGGTATAAGTAAACAATACTGGTCACAGGCCCTGAATAGATGGGCATAGGAAAATACAAACTAGAGTTGGTCAAGGACGAACTACTGTAGACAGGCAAAAGGAATGCTTCCCAATCCATGCGGATCTAAGGCAACTTGGTTGATGTTAAGGAGTCCTAATTGGCATTTTGACAGAACACTGTAAACTAAACAGGGACGTTTACCAGCTGGGGTTAGCGGACATCCCTTGTTGTCCTAACCGTGGGACAGAGGAGGAGGATTCCAATCATCTTGTTGGCACGTCTGAAAGGTGAGCAAAACTACGCTGGAATACTTTCGGCGTTGAGTTCTTCTCCAAGGAAGAATTACAACTCGAGTGGGGCAAGATGCTCTCCTTCATTAGAAGAATGGGCCGCCTACGTGGAGAAGTGGACTCAGGTGGGTGGGACCGGGGTTAGCGAAAAGGGTCTTTTAAGCCTAGTTGCTAAGCTTGTCCTCCCCATCTTACTACTACTACTACTTGCCCGCAGCAAACGTTCATTGATGTTTCATTGTCTGGGTATCCAATTTCTGTATGGAAAAGCCAGCCCAAAGGGTATGCCTGCCAGCATCTTTGAACCTCATTTTTTAAAGAAATACTGTTGTTTATCGTTCAGCCACACACGTATTCTTCCATCCACCATGGCTAATCAACGTGGTCATACTGGCTCCAGCCTCTGCCAGAAGAGTTGCCGATGTTCGATGCAGACAGTGACTTGTATACTTGTCAGAAAGTTTTAAACCCATATATTTCGCATTGATGAACGAGATTTTTCCAAATGTATTTTTTCTAAATAACCACGAGGCCGTAAACACATGTAGTTTCTCAGCTTCCAACTGTTCATTTCGTCTTCGACAATAATGATGAATACGCGGTTTTAGTCTGGTACGTTTACCTCCAAAACTGATTTTCTATCTTCTACGCGAGTAACTAGAATATTTACAAATTCTTGTCGACATCCGCAAAATGCACTAAATATTATTCATCTTTGTTCATTGAAAACGTCTCTGTGCCTCATGAATATATTTTTAAACATCTTCTCTAGACAGAACTTTAGACTATATTGTAGTATTGTATATACAGCAGACCCATAAGCCTCCTTTTTCAAATGTTCAAGTTATTCTCGCGAATAATCACTAATCGCATTAAGAACAAAATTGAATTTTATCACCCGTATGAACAATCCAGGACTTAGATCTGGGTTGACCACCTGTTTAGAGATTTTACAAAAGCTTTTGAATCCATAGTAACTTGGACAGTGCAAAATTCTCTAACAACCCGTAGGATTGACAGTAGGTTCATTAAATGAATAGAAAATACCTACAAAAATATACAGTCATTTCTGGTAGCTCACAACATATCTTGTAAAAATCATAGAAGCGTCCATAAATGTTGAAAACAAATCACAATATGAAAACAAGCAGCGGCAACACTGATATGAGTGCTCTGGACAGCTGCTAAAATTGACCAGAGCGCCAGCATCGCGTGAATGTTTGAAAACACAAGAACGATCTAGATTGCTTTGAACGCGATAAATGCGCATTTCGGGATACAACGCGTTCAGTTTTTTAAAACTAAAAGGCATTAGATGTGTCAGTACACAGAGTGAGCAATAAAAGAAATAATAGAAAGCAGTAGTAAGAAAGTAAAGACACACAATATTCATTCGGAATGCAAAGAACAGTATTTTTTCACAGAAGTTAAAGTTAAAAATTTATGTTTGTTATGTAATGCCTGTGTTTCGGTTGCTGAAAAAGGAAATATTTAGAGGCATCATAACAATGTACATCCGAATTTTGAAAAATATTTCCCGTTACATGCTGCCAGCAGAAAAGAAAAATTGAAACAATTAAAGAACCAGTTAATTGGACAACAGTCAATTGATAAAACAGACGTTTTTAGGAGCTGCAGATTCCTTATTTTCCAACTTTAAAAATAAAGACGATATAGTTTCAGCAATAAAATCCATGCAACTTTCTGCTAATACAGTGATGAAACGAGTGGAAGTAGTGAGCCAGGATATTTTTTCACAGTTAAAAACTGACTTAGATAACTGTGTTTATTTCTCTCTTCAACTGGATGAATCAACAGATGTGGTTGACACATTCCAGATGGCCGTTATCGTCAGGATGGTTTTTAGTGATTTTGTGATTAAAGAAGATGTTTTGAAGTTTATATCACTAAAAGGATATACCATTGGACAGGAATTGTTTTCTTATTTAAACAATTTTATCTTTTGAGAAAAAATTCCAATTACAAAATTGGTAGGCTTGACAACTGATGGGGCTCCGGCTATAGTGGGTTGTGATAAGGGTCTGGTAGCATTTTGTCGTAAAGATAAACGCTTTCCACAATTTATGTGTTACCATTGTATTATTCATCAACAAGCATTATGTGGAAATGTTTTAAAACTAAACAACGTCATGAAATTGGTAGTAAAAGTTGTAAACAAGATTAGAGTTCTCGAATTACAAAGAAGATTATTCAAAATCTTAGCCGATGAAATTGATTGTCAGTACATGTATCTACTTCTTCACTCTGAAGTGCGATAGTTAAGTAGAGGACGAGTGATGACACGTTTTAATGAAGCCATAGTTCATCTGTCATAGTTCAATTTTTCAAACAACGGGGCGAACCTATTCAGGAACTGGAAAATTCAATTTGGCTTAGAGATTTTGGGTTTCTTGTGGACAGACAAGATTAATGAACCCAATTTGCAACCTCAGGAAAGAGATAAAGAACTGGCGGTAATGATTTCCGTTATAAATGCATTCATAAAAAAACTTGAGTTTTGGGAACAAACCTTAGTCAACCGTGATGTCAAGCATTTTTCTGTTTTTTCAGAGAAGATATCTCAAAATCCAAAAGAACCATGACAGTAAATCTCATGTAGAAATAGTTTCTAACTTGAAGGATAACTTCAGAAATCGGTTTAAGGATTTCAACAAAATGACTTTGGTGGCTCAATTTGTTGTTTCACACTTCATGGAAATTGATATCCAAAAATTTGCAACTTGTGTTAGGCTGAACTTTGGCGAAGACATCTCTGCAAGTGAAATGGAAGTGGTTGCATTCCAAAGTTATTTAGCATTAAAATCGTTAGTTTCAAGTACAAAATGTATCTGGCCTATAGTAAATAAAGACAAATATTCAGTTCTAAAAGTATGTTATTTACTTTCACCTATTTGTGCAAATCTTCTTTTTCCAATATGAAGTTTATTAAGAATTAATACCGCAGTCGCCTTACAGATGGGGATCTGGATAATTGGATGGTGCATTCAATGAGAAGGATAACCTTCTCATTGAATGCACGTATTTTTTATCACATGTTCTTGTTTAAAATTTTAATTATGTTTTATTTACTTTTATTAAGTGGACATGCCATTATGGCTATATGAAAATTTTGTTTATTATTGTTGGTATGTATTAGTATTAGTTAAGCACTTATTAATTACGTAAAAACAGGTACATAAGTCAAATACAACTGTGCATTATTTCGTTTAGGCTGTCTTAAACGCTGGTAACAAGTAGGTAGTTCACGGTTTATTTCTAAATTATCAAACTAGCTCAACACCTTGAAAAGGTTGGCGACCACTGTTATAGACATTTGTAGATATTAATGATACTAATTTAATATGAACTCGATAATGAAACGAGGGGTTAGCTGAGCGGTTTAGTCACATAAGTTTTATTAACAAAACTTAGATCGAACGAGTTTCATTCAAAATTCAAAAATGTGTATTGATGATTTGATTTATCCTAACAGACCCGAATGATTTCTTAAATTAGAATCCAACATTATCATGTGCCCATATTACTCGATGTCATGGTAACAGCGCTTGTCGATTGTTACAATTTTAACTTTGTCAACTTTATAATTGGCGTCCAGTTTTGTGCCATACGTTCGGTTTTAGCGAAAAAGAACATTAATATGGATTATATATTTGATTCGGATTTCGAGAGTGTCCCTTCGGACATCGAAAGGCATTGCTCAAATAAGTGTTGACTAACTTTCTTCTGTTTACTTTTTATCTTAAAAATGCATGTTATTATGAAGGCCATAATAACACCCAAATTAGGGCACTAAATGTATCATAATGACCGTCATAGATTATACTATATTACAATAACGATTTGAACTTTACATTTCAAATAATGTCGCTGCCACCGGTCCACACAAATAATTAAAAATGTCAAAATTTCAAAAAAATTTATGTAGGAGAGTGTTCACTAATGCAGGAGTAGAAAAAATTCTATAATGACACGAATTCGATATATTTAAGAGGGAGTCAAAAAAAAAAAAAAAAAAAGGACATAATGTCCCTGAATCTATTTATCATTGGATTAGAAGTTGCTTTTTGCGACCTAGACTGCTCAGCCAAAGTTTAAGAATAGGGGAAAAAGATCTCAGTCATCTGAGGTTCAGCTAACGATATCGTAGTCTTCAGCAATGAAGCACAATAAAGGATTTGTTTTATCTAACCGTTTAAAAATACATACTAATATCAAATGTAAATATACTTTGGGGCTGTGGGGAGCTTTCAAAAAATGGGCTGGTCATGTGGCTCGTTTGTGAGACAACAGATGGATTAAATACTTACTGGAGTGGCGACCAAGAGAAACGGAACATAAGAAGACATATCACTCGCTGGCGTGATTACAGAAAAAATGTAGAAA
>JAUTXW010003838.1:0-65287 GCA_030620095.1 Kuschelorhynchus macadamiae | reverse complement strand
AATATTTTGTTTTTTAACTTCTCTTTTTTTCCGTCAATTACTAGTGTGTTGAGGTTTGTTTCTAAGTAAGAAAATATGGTTTTTCACGTAATGAAATTGACGACATTAGGTAATCGTCTCCGAACAAATTAGTGTCACTATTTTAGTTTCAGTCTCGTCTGATTGATTCGCTAATTAAGAGGTTATATAGCAAGATGAAAACTTCCAGAAAATTCACGATGGCGTAACTAATATGAAGGATGATAGAAATTCTCAAGAGTGAGAACGCTGAACTCAAGAAACGTCTAGATAGTCGGTACTATTTAAGGAATTACAATCTGCTACATCTGCTAACCAGCTAAATGTAGCCAGGGATCTTTTCGAAGAAAATGAATATAAAAATAAATACCGGAGAAATACAAAATTGTCATCGGGTAGGCGCAAAAACTGCAGTTGATAAGGTTCCGGCAGTTCTGGTGCAGTTTCGCGACGTAAACAACCGGTCTGCAGTACTGAAGCAGATAACACGTTTCAAAAATATGAGTGTCGTTATTAAAGAGCTACGTTTGCGATTGTTTACATTGGCCGTCAGCAGGTTTTCAGAAAAAAACGTTTGATGTTTGCATGGAGAATGTATATATAAAGTGCGTCGGGATAGTTCATCGTGTTGATGCCGAAAGTGACCTACCTACCTACCTAAATGTCAATTAAAGATTACCTCAAGTAAAGAGTTTATTTTATAGTTCAAAAATGGTATGACATATTTCCTTCTTCATTTTGTTAACCTAATAAATAAGAATGTAGTTTGTCAAGCGCTTTTAATTTGCGCGCATGTACCTATTTAAAATAGCAAATGTGTTTTAAAAATAGGTCTATTTGCTTTCTTATGAAGTCAATATTTCTAATATGATCTGTTTTTTATATATAATCGTTTACAAATTAAAGTGCATTCATTTAAATTATGCTTTATTAATGGTATAAATTTTATTTAATTTGATCAACACTAGAGTGATTTACACATTTAATTTTTTTTTTTTTAAGTAACATTTAATAATGTCTTTAATCGCACATTCGTTAACGTTTTTGTATTTTTCTTGTTGTTAAGATTTTTTTCTTTACCGAAAGAAATAATTTTTTGTGCTCATTTCATGAACTAATTTGAAATACAACTTTTTTAGGAATGTTTTTTTATTGTAGGCGTGCAAATAGAGCAACACACTTTTTTGTAATTTAATTTTTTTAACGTGTCTTTTTGTATTTTACTTAAATCTACTTAACATTTTTTCCCTTTTTCCCTTCCTAACTCCTTTTTTCAAAATTATCATGAATTTTTACTTATTTGTAGGTCCCTTTATCAAACTTTCTTTTGAAAGACATGTAACAGATCGAGAGTATGATATCGTTGGAGTGACGGAGACAGGGTTGTGACACGAAATAGATGAGGCAGGAGTATGTATAAATAAAACAAAATGGGGGCTTAACAAAATTTTCAAAAAATCAACGTAAACATTTTTTTTTATTCAATTGACAAATGTGATATAGGGATAAACTGATACGAATTCTACATGACGAAAAAAATGGCAGTCTTAAAAAAGATAGTGTAAAAACTACTTATTCCATTTATTTTAAATTATTCTCAAAAATCAAATGTGGCATTGGCAGAGACTGTTTGGTAAGAATCAAATAGCTGCAGCAAAATGGCGCACTATAAAAATATTTGAAAAGAGAGTATTTGTGTTAATAAATGTCTATATCCGGAACTATATTACACTGTTCCTAATAAAAGGAAAGACTCATACCGAGGAAGTTCCGGAAAAAAAGATATATACCTATTTTTATTAATTCATTATTTAATGACAATAACCCAAATCAAGAAATTATAAATATTTTACTAATAATTATTTTAAAAAATTTATCGAATTTGTTCACTTTAATTTCTCCAATAAAAAGAGGGGTATGGTGTATTTAAAAATATAAAGTCAAGGGCCATTGGGGCTGATAAGATCAATCTGACCATGCTTTTTCTTTGCTGTCCATTTAGTGTACCATATATTGTCCACATTGTCAACGAATGTAAGTATACTTTCTTCGTACTTTCTAGGTTTGTGGAAACGGGCGTAATTCCATTGCCAAAAATTAATAATCCTAGGAATATGGGCATTTGCGCTCTATTAGTATATCACATTTTCTAAAATTTTTGAAAAAGTAATGGAAAGCCACATTAGTGTCTTGATTTTAGTAAAGCTCCTGATATGCTAATGCCCACAATGTCATATACTCTTATTTGTCAAAACGTATGCCGGAAGTCGTCTCTAATCGCCAATATTTGAGTCCTTTGGCTATACCAGTATATTCAACTGGTGTACCTGAGGGAAGCATTTTAGGTTCGCTACTGTATACGATATACAATTGATATTTCTTTAAATCCTTGCAACAGTGTAGCTTTCATTTGTATGCAGACGCCACCCAGCTATATTTTTCCTTTGAGGTGTACGAAATTGGCGCAAAATCTAGTAAACTCATACCTTATCAATTTTACAAAACGGCTTCAGAACACTTATTGGTTCTTAATACTGGAAAGTCATTCGCAATTGCATTTGGTAATCAGGGACAGGTTGCTCAAATTAAAAATAATATGGAAATTCAAATAAACGGAACTCTATTGACTTTCTTTGATACGTGCAAGAGTTTAGGATTAGCGTTGGACAGCAAGTTATGTTTTAAACAGCATCTTACATCAAAGCTGTGCATAGCTTATGGCAATTTAAATAGGCAAAAAGCTGTCGTCTGACTCTCTTGTGTTATCGCAAAACTCATGTTTGAGGTTAATTTATTGTGTCAAAACAAGAAATCATATATCTCTCTATTTGGTAAATTCAAAATGGCTGAATATGTATAACAGGTTTAAGCTTTGTATGTCATATTTTACTTTTAAAGTTATAAAATATGAGTAACCAACCTACTTTCACTCAAAAATTTTCTTTAGAGCCGACATTCATAATATAAATTTGCCAAGAGGCTAACTTCTTATAGTACTAAAAAATAGAAAGGAAATTTATACAACGTAGCTGCTAGATTAAACTCACATTCTTGGTAAAACAATAAATCTATTATTTATATATTTAAACGAATATCCAATTTTTAAATCAAAGATTCTTAACCCAAATGTGTTGCTTTCCAACATGATATCAACCAGCTTAATACCATCGCACCACTTGTCAGAGCTAATAAACTTTCTTTCTTCTTGATCTAAGGTACTTTTCTACTGCTAGCTTGTATACAGTGTATACATTACAAATCATACTCTCAACCTTGAATATTGTTCCTATTGATAGGGGCAGCTTCCCCTTCAAAGTTTAAATGCCTTGAAGAGCTACTGGTCCAATTTATGATCTAAACATTATTAGGAAGCTTATTTGTAAATCAGGACAAAGACCTTGATTGCGGAGGTTCATTTATTGTTCATCTTCAGTTAGAGAAGAAGAAACAAAAAACCGACATTTATTAGGCTCTTTTATTCCCATAATATCCGAATAATGCGTCATAGGTATTTTGTCTCGTCCTATAAGTGGCAAGTGTATAAGTTCTATGTTGATATGTATACTTTCTTTCTAACTACATTACCTAGTAGATATGTCACTCCATGGAAAAATACTGCATACTAAATATGCAGATATATTTGCATTTTCGGTCGACTTTTTTTTATCGAGCTCATCAAACAGAACGCTGCGTATATGTCTGTATCCATAAAACTATATTATTCTAAGTATGTTAATATTGTATAAAAAATAGGTTTAATGAATATTACTAGCCATAACGCTATTAAAAAAACTTTTATCAAAGCATTTTATAGCCGGGTCTTATAAGTGTGGCGCGACTGTTGGAGAATATAACATGCTGGACCTACAACATCCCTGTAATCACAAATCTTTTAATCAACACTGGTGACAAAATATGCGACTCCGTAAATAAAGTAGAACTCCTCGCGTTAGTTAATCAGTTTACTGAAAATCCCACCGCAGATAGACAGATCTAAAAGAATTAATCAAACAATTGATATTTTTAGGGAAATCCCCAACCCAATAATTAAAAATCCGCCGATCGAAATAGCTCCTTTTAACCAGATCATAAATACAAACCATTTTTAATCTTGACTATTTTACAAACTAGCCAAGATTTGTCTAATTTTAACAAATAATGAAAACCCCACCATTCCCACAAGTTATAGGCCCATAAGCCAACTCTCAAACATTAGCATAATAATAGAAAAAAAATTAGAATACATAATATAGCTTGTATATAACAATAACATTATCCCTCTAGAACAATTTGGTTTTGTCAAAGAATTATGTACAATCTTTGAAACTGCTAGATTAAACACTAACATAATAAATAGTTTTAATAAAAGGCATCACACTGCGGCTTTATTCCCGGATATCAGTAAAGCATTCGATAAGGTCTGGCACAATGCACTAGTACTTAAATTAATATGAATTGGATTTCCTAATTATCTAATAAAATTAATCGATTTCAACTTATAAAATAGATCTTTCACGTTTATTTCGGTAATATATCCTCCAAATTAATTGAAGCAGGGGTTCCCCTAAACCAATTGAACCCAAACTTACTTATTTGCTGACGATACGGCTATCACAACAACAAAAAAATTCAAGAATTATCGTCTCAAGAATTCAAAGACATATGTCAAAAATTGAAAAATTAGCCCAAACTTGGTAAATTGAAATTAATCCCAAAAAACTAAGAAATATTTTTCACAAAATGAATTTTTCAAATACTTAATATTAATAAGAAAATACCCATCATCAACATTCCTTGGTCAGATTCGAACAAATATTTAGGAGCAAATTAAATTGGAAGCTTAATACAAAAAACTTATGCAATAAAACTAATGGGCAGATTAAAGCTTTATATCAATAATACATGGCAAAAGTAAATTAGAAAGGATAATTAAATTAACAATTTGTAAATCAATAATTAGACTCGTATTTTCTTACGCCATCCCCACCTGGGCAACTGTAAACAAAACTCTAAGAACCAAGTTAATTCAAAATAGATGTATCAGGTTAATTTTAAACGCCCCATCATAAGACAACAAGCATTCTCTAGAATGACTCCGGATTAACCTATTTCAATGAATTCAGAAAAAAATCATGTCTATATATTACAAAAAAAAAAACGATTATCTTAATAGCGAACTAATACAAAAGACACACTTAAGATCCATTAGACAAAACACCTACAAACTTCCAAAAGACATAGCTAACTAAAACCAACAATAACTACAAAACCACCAAGAGACAGAGGAGAAAAAAGCCCACGAGATGCAACTAGCATCAAGATTGGGCACTGTCAAAAATAATCATTCAAAATATCCCTTCCACCAAGAATAAACAAAAGGAGTAATATGACTCTAAAAATAACAAGGAAGATACCGAGTATATCCTTGACAATTTAGAAAAGGAAGACTTGAAGCACAACACCTGGGATTGACTGAATTTAAGAATACAATTGGTTAAAAAAATGTAGAGTATTTGACTGTAAACGATCATTAAAATATATTTTTGTTGTAGTAGTTTTAAAATGTATACTGTATATGAAGAGCCAATTTTAAATAACTAATACGTTAGTCTTTAAATTGGTTCCCTGTCCTATAAATTAATAAATAAAATAAAGATAATTAAATTAAGGTAAAGTACCATCCAAACGGTATCTTGAAATATTTGGTTACGAAGATGTAAAATGTTGAGACTAAAAAGTTCTCTAAATTAATATTCAATGTGTTTTAGTATAAAAGGCATAGGAAACTTAAGGATACAGTCTTATGTAGGAATAAATAAAAACGTTTTTAAAATTATTATTCCACTATATAATATCTGGAATTTCACTCGCAACATCCAAACAGACCGGCGCCCCTTATACAAAACCATAAAAATAATGTAAGTTATTTGCAGCTGCTATTACATACCAGAAATCACAGTAACTTGTGCGATGTCTTTGTAATAGTGGTTTTTTTTGCTTTGTGGCTTTCGGGAAAATGAGACTCTGCCAAGACATTACGTTTCCGCGAACTAAATTTATACGCATCGACCCCTTTTAACCTTCTGTCATAATTTTCTTTGAACGTTGCCGCACGATATATATCATAGTAATATCCTGATAATAAATTATGTTAATATGATTTTTGAAGCTTTAATTGCTTTTGAATTCAATTATCAAAATCTTTTTACTAGGTTTGCAACTGCTTATGCAGAGTAGTTAACGCAAATTTATTATTTTTTTTAACATTACTTGTTAATTTATTCCACTCCAGTGTGAAATTATTTGCTTACAGGTAAGTTTTTAAAAGTGAAAATAAACAGGTTAAATTTCTTTTAGACCAAAACTTAACAAAAATAATTATCTAATAGACAAACTAAATAAAAATAAATAACTAAAAAATGGTTTAAATTTAAACAAATTTAACGTCAATGTATAAGACATTGAACTACAATAATACTGAATACGTCAAAAAATAGATTAAATTCAAACATATTTTACGCCATACGTTTAAAAATGAAATTGTAGTAATAGTTGAACATTTCTATGCTTTTCTCTTGCAAAACGATTTAGCACCTCTGCGGTATCAATTTTCATATTTCTGTGGCCGCTTAAAAGTGCAAGACCTGTTAATCTTTTTGAAAACGATCTTTCAGACGAAACTGTGGATACTGGTAATATAGCAAGAATTTTCAAAAGAATATGTACTTTCGGAAACAGGGATTTATTACATGCTGATAATGAATCAAGTGCGTTTTTTGGTCTCTGATCATGAGGCAACTCAGTCCATTTTTGCTTCCATATTTGCAACTCTGCAGATAACGTATCAGTGTCTAAAAACTCCTCGTATAAAGAAAAGTCATCTACCTTCACTGAGTGTGTAACGTATATAGCTGGAAGTAGTAAATACCATGATGAAAGTGATTTTTTATGGTTCTAAAATCACTCAGATAATTGTTCGATAAAATCATTAAAAAAGAAAATTGTTGATAATATTTTTCTGCAGTAGCTACCACTATATTAGAACGGTTCTGCTGACATGCAGCTATTCTAGGCATTGTCATCCACAGCAGGGGCGTGCGGTGAAATTTTAAGGGAAGCAATTTTTAGAAACTTACCTATTTGTAATGTAATTCGATTCTTCGATCATTTTTTGCAAATTCGTCAATGACGTCATCATAAAAACGTCGATGTTCCGACATATTTTGGAGAAGTTTATTTTCAATGGACAACAGCGATGTATGCGAAAGTCTCTCCTGCCCTGTTAAATTTCTCACGAAATTTTTTATACGTTTAAGTGTTGAAAAATTGCGTTCTACTGATGAACTTGTGGCAGGTATTGTCAATACTAATTCACACAATTTCGACAATTCGGTGTAGGCATCTTCCAGCTCCTTGTCTTTTAAAAATTGCATCAGTTTCGTAAATCACTTTTAGTTCAGATCGCAGTAACACTCGGTCGAAGAACTGGCCATAATGAAGAAGCAGAGATTTAAAGGCACCTTCTGGAAAAGTTTTTCCTTTAAATGCATCAAAATTGCAAAGCTCGAGGAATTTAAAATCATTTAAACTGTTAAATCTTTAGTTTATTTGTTGCTGAATTTGATTGATTATTTCATAAAAGAGGCGTCTGTATGATGTTTGAATATCTCCCACCTTGTCTGTTCGAAGACGCTTGGCTTGTGGCTCTACATTTAACGTCATCGTTTTCTCCCAAAATAGGTCAATGTCATCTCATTTTTGGCTTAACATGGACTTAATATCATCCACTTTTTTTAGGCAAAAAGCAATATCATTTGTTTTAGTTTGTAATATATTAAAAACATTGTCCGAAAACGGAAATAGTTCTAAAAATATGTTCAAGAAATAATTAAAATTAAAATCTCGTCGTTTCAAACAGTCCAAAAATCCCTCTCGAACTATGTATTGCCTCTGAGTCCCACGTTTCATTATTTTCTATTATATTCTCAAATAGTTCAATCAGCGATTCACGATTTTCAGATACTGTTAACACAAGTCTTCCATTATAGTCCCACCTAGTAGGAGCTACATTGGGCAATCGTTTGTGGACAATGGAGTCCAAAGCTTGTGTACGTTTTGTTGACTTGGAAAAAAAGCAGCCATGCCATTTAAAGTAACGAAAAATACTTTAAACTCTTTAATGTGATTGATGGACTGGGATAAAACTAAATTTAATTTATGAGCAAAACAATGGACAAACACAGCACTTGGGAAAGTTTCTCGAACTTTAGCTTGCAGACCTCCTAATTGTCCTGCCATCGCTGCAGCTCGATCATAGCTTTGAGCAACTAATTTTTTCTCTACATTAATTTCTTTAGTAACGTTATAAACTACGGTATATAATGCATCTGCTGTACGATTTTCGGACACATTCTTAAAACCTAAAAATCGCTCTAATTTTCCTTAACCGTCTGTTTTAAGGTACCCACCCTATTACTATAGATAATTGGCTAAAATTAGTGATCAGTTGTTTCGTCCAGAACAATAACAATGAACCGCGCCTCGCCAATCTCCTGCTTAATTCTTTTGAGAATAATGGTTGCAACAGCGGAAATTAAATCATTCTGAATTCGATTCGACGTTCCGCGAAAAACGCAGGACTGCTCTAAATGATTTTTTAAGCAATCATCATATTTAGCCATTAAACTAAGTAAATCTTGAAAATTTCCTCTATTTGAAGAAACCCTTGTTTCGTCATAACCTCTAAATCCCAATTCGTGCTGTCCGAGAAAACAAACAACATCGATAAGCCTTCTTAATATTTGCCTATTTTTATCGACTAGTTCATTGTGTTGGCGGTGACTAATTTCCAACTGTTTATTAAGGGCGTGTTCAATTCTAGTTTTGCCGAAGACTTTTTCTTTTATGACGGCCTGCAAATCTGCTTTGGACATAATGTCTCTTTTTACAGCTTTATGGAAATTGTTTAAATCGGAAAAAACAGTTTTATTCCAGAGATCTTTTTCATTTTCAAAAAGTAAACATGGCCAACAAAATAATTTACTTATATTTTCACACCCGGTTAGCCCTTTAAATTGTTTGTATTGTTTTTCCGGATAAAAATGTCTAATACAGTTTTTCTTTTTTGTGGTTAAATTTTTCATGGGCGGTTTTGCACTTCCTCTGGGAATTATTTGAAGCTTATCAGCGAAGTTTAATGTTGAAAATCCCTTTATTATTAAGACACACACCACACATTCATACACACTCTTCTTACTAAATTCTCCAACATTTTCAACGTTATTACCGACAGCCGAAGTTAACAGTATTTGCATATCCACGTCCGTATTATTGTCTTCCATGTCGCACCATGCACGACGCGACGTAGGTATCACACAACACACGGATAGCCGTTCCAAACAAAGAACCTACTCCAACGATAGCTTCCGCCACCACTTAAAGCACGCGACTGAAATGCAAAAATTGCAAACAGCCGGTGGAAACTTCAATAACCTCTGGCTCGATTCACAGGAAATCAAGCATACAGGACTTGGCTGCAGAGAAGCTAGCGGCCCGCATAGGTTCTATTCGATTTTCTATTGTGGCTCGGTCGAAGTCAAGGCCGCATTTATTATGGGCTTGATAATTAAGATCATATTTTAGCATTTTTAATATAAACTAAATTAATAGTTTCTTATTTCAAAAATTACATTTTAGAAGATGTTATGTAATTTTTTTGGGGAAGCACTGCTTCCCTTGCTTCCATGGACTGTACGCCCCTGATCCACAGACTTTTGCTAGCATTTCGGATTTTTTATAAATATTGTTAAATTCGTGATCGATATTGTATCAATTTTTTTTATCTGACTAAAAACAGTAGTTACATGCTCAACAGCTCGATATAGATCCAAATCCACTGATTGTAAAATTCTGCATAAAGTTAGAGTAAACGAAAAAAGTGGATGCAGTTAACATTCTTACAATAAACTAGTCATAATTGCTCGAAGAAACTGCATTGCTGTTGAAGAAGTTTCCATGTCTTTAACTAGTTTTAGTTCCTCTCTTTAGTGTTTCAACAATTGGTTGAAATATTTCTGTGAATCTAATAAGTTCGTCGTGATTTTCTACCCACCGAGTTTCACACATGGATGTTAATTTAGTCCATTTAGTATTTGGATGTAAACTTAGTTCATTTAGTATTTGGACCCTTGTCCAACCAGGTGAGGGCAATCAGGAAGGCATTTATAAAATTTGTTACCCCTTTTTATCGTGCAGCTGAAAAGAATTGCATTTGTGCGCCTAACAAATTGCATTTTGGGAAGTGCATTTTTTGAAAATGATTAATAACTTGGTAAATAATGAATAAAATGGGCCAAATTTTATTAGTACCTATATAAAATAAATAGGGAAAACAAGATTCCACAATATTAATTTTTTAGCATATTTAGCCTATGATACTTCTCAAAATAAGAAAAAAATATTATATGAATACAGGTCGGCAAATGCTTTATTCGCCAGATACAGGGTGTTATATATTAAACGTTATTCACTCTATATCTCGGAACTAAAGGGTTTCCACTTCTTTGCTCATACAAAACTTTTTTATTATTTTGAGGTGTACTATACGCTAAATATGCAAAAACTAATTTGGGTTAATCCTGTTTTCCCCGTGTATTTGAAATGGGAGTTGAGCAAAGTTTAGCACCCTGTATATTAAAGACTAGGTAAATCGAGGAATAATTTGAATATCATATTCGTATTCAGTGGCCCCAAAAACCCCCGAGTAATAAAATTTGGAACATTTTATTATTATAATTAATATCCAACTTTACTTCAGCCAGATAAAAAAACTTTGATTACTTACGGCGAGCCGCATCAGATCATCATTATCAGCAATGTTACATATGCCAAATTTTATCACAAATTTTAGTTAAAGATTTGTCAAATGAAAAATAACATATATATGTATATATTTCTAAATGACTGTGTTCTGAATCAACCATCTTATTACGCTGTATGCAGCGCCTATACGGCATGATGTTCTTAATCTGAAAAAGTTTAGAGCGATGCTCCAGAAAAGCCAAAGAAAAATTGCTATACGTATATGTAGTGCATTCCGTACTGTCTCTGCAGAGGTTGTAATGGTACTGGCAGATATAATCCCGATTAAACTACAAAAATAAGAAAGAATGCGGGAGGTATGGAAAGGACAGGAATATTAGACCAGCAGGACGAGAAATCACACTGAACACATGGCAAGCGAGATGGACTGAACTGAATAATAAAGGACAATGGACGAAAAAATTGACACCAGAAATAGCACCGTGGTTTAAAAGAAACCATGTAGACTTGAACTACCACCACCCAAGTATTATCGGGACACGATTGCTTCGAACAATACTTCCACAAAGTTAAGATAAGCGACACGTCAAATTGCTGCAACTGCGACGAAGAAGACGATATTAATCATAGGTTCTTCAATTGCCCACGATGGGAGGTAGAACGCAGAACTGCTGAAGTAGTGATAAGGGAACGACTGACCCCGACAACATGGTACAACATATGCTAAGAAACCAGGCAGTGTGGACAGCCGCTAGCCATAGCTAACATGGCAAACATAATCATAGGATGCAGATAAATATAAAACGCGTACAAATAGACGAAGCAGAAATGTTGAAGTAATAACTCAGGGTGGTTTCAACATTGCTGCAGTAGAGAGCTATAGGGAAAGGGTACAAGGAGTCTTAGAACAGCATTCCTAATACCTACGTTAAAAAAAAGATGTTAAAATCGTGGATGTTTGTCCATTGGGCACCATGCGATTTGGATATTTCTGTTTATAGGCTGGTCTGGCTTCATAAAAATTGCCGTTGGCAAGTCCATAAATAAAATGAATTTCTGCATATTCTTGATTTGTGAATTCAACCATCATTAAACAACTCGAAACAACTACGGAAAAGTCAAACAAACAAATATTTCTTTAAAAATGTCAGATTAAAGGACAGAATTAACAAATGACCTGCCTCAGCCAGCAGCATATATATATATATATATATATATATATATATATATATATATGTATATATATATATATATATATATATATATATATATATATATATATATATATATATATATATATATGTGATGCCTTTCAATGTTTCTTCTTGTCCGTTGAGCGACTAAACTGCATTCAAACTTATTATTTTATAAAGTATTATTAATAGTAAAATTTTAAATTTTATTTTCACCAAAATAAAATATTTATTTGTGTTTAGTAGAAAATTTAAAGTTATACCTGCACTGTCAAGTTTATTGAAGACTAAAATACTTTTTCGTCACATTGTTACAAATCCGTTCAAAGAAACTTTAATGTTCATGAAAATATAAGTACGTTGTTTACAATAGATTTCCTGTTTATCTGCTGAGAATATTGTTAGTTTTTGTTCATTCAGCGCCTTTGAAACATGATCATAATGCTATAAAATTCTGACTATTATCACTAGAACAATACATAACTGTTTTATTAAATATTTTGAAAATGGATTAAATATTTTAGTATTTGAATTATCTATTGGGTTTTAATTATTTTTTAATATTATTTCTTATAAGAAATCTGACTTAGAAGTCATTACTAGGAAATAAATAAAACGTCAAACAGTATATATACAATAGCATATCCAAAATGACGACCAATAACTATTAGTGCGAAACAGGCACAGTTTTTGTGTTTGTGTAGTTTGCAAGTTATTTTAAAGAAGCTGTAGAGTAATTAGGAAGCAAAATACATATGATAATGCTTTATTGTCGTTATCTAGCCAACTATACTAATAACATTTTCATTTTCAATTAAATGTAATGAATAATTAATATACGACATAAGAAAGAATAAATATGAACGATCGACAATTGGCGTGGAAATATGGGCGCAGGAAAAAACTCAATAAATTGTAGCAAGGATTAGCAATTATTTATTTTAATTGTGTTATAGTTTGAAAGATTATGAATCCTCGCGCTATCGCACTCCGGCGCCTAATCTGGTGCTATCCTAATACCAATCCACTTAGTCCCTCCGTGCTATGAGCTCTTGCTTGTTCTTAATCCACTTTGTAATAAAATATTCATAATAAGCTGTATCAAAAATGTACTAGCTAAAATATATATACAAAGGCCTTTTAATTATTATTTCCGGATATTGCGTGTATCTGCAGGTTACCTACTTTGTGGACGCAAGTGGATCATATCATCATTTTAAGGCTATTAGCTAATTATTACTTAGGGCGTAGACATCTTTATGTCGCTCGTCCCTATTTTCGTGTTCTATTGTCGTTGCGTTCTTTTATCCTTACGTCCTAAGTTCTGCGTCCTAATGTTCACGGCTTATTTTTGGTACACCAGATATTATAATATTTGTAATGATAATACTTACATAAAAATAAAGACTAACTTCAACTTTTTCTTTATACTGGCATGTAGTGTCGTATTTACAACATCCCGTATCTTCCGCACATCGGTGCAACACGGTACAGTGTGGTATATAAGTAACAGATGGATCTGGATGTTCCATATGGACCGGAATCACTTTCGGTATGGGCTTCTTGCACTGTCCCGAATTTTTCACTCTAATATAGTGTTCAACTACAGCGGTCGTTTTGCTTTCTGAAAAAAAAAAAACAGAAATATTTCACACTAGTAAGTTTTGGAATTTCAAAATTTTACTTAAAAATTAATTAGTAACATCTATTTTCCGCAATAAGACCTGACTAGACGGGACGGGGTTAAGGTGCTTTAACAAGTGACCTACTCAGACCTACCAATTACCAAGTATGTTTCTGCACCAACTTCCGTTGTTCATCAACTACAGACATGATGTAGACAAATTTTACACTTGTCAGTGTAGATTTTGACCTCCAAATTCCAAAACCATCCTATGCGGGAAACCACATGCTTTGTTACACGCTTAGCCGCTATCGACTTCAAATTTCTAATTTTGTTATTAAAAGAAAATTTGTTACCCTAGAAACATTTTATAGTATACGAGACAAAATTAAATTTAACAGTATGCTTTAATTTTTTCGTGTTTCTTTATCGTACATGAATAAATTAATTTTTTTAGTTTATATGTTCCATATATTTACTTCCAAAATTTTTTCTTTGCCATACGCAAATTTCTTAGGCTGAAAGTATAGAAGGGGCACGATTTATGCAGAATTATTTCTTTTTCTTCAACTTTGATTGTTCAATGATTTGATTGTTGGTTTTGTTTTTTACTTCTGCTTGTTTTTTATTTCTATGAGCATAAGTGTGAATTCTATTACCACTACTAGTTAAATGTTAGTTACCTTTATTTTTAATTCTACTGGCATGATCTTCTTTTCACTAATAATGCTATGATGATACGATGGTGAAGTGATTCTTGCAAACTAATAGGTTTCTTATTTTATTTTTATTTATCTTTTCGGTATACTTTAATTAAGATTTGACATTGAATTAATGTTTGTGTTGCTAGTCGCGAAGTCGGGTGAGTAAAGTGGATGTGTCATTAGTTGGGATCTAAATAAAACGGAGACACGAGCACGAGCGATTGATGTAGTTGAAATTATGAAAATGCCTGATGCAACTATTCGAAATTCAATCGGTCCTTGGGGATACATTTAATATCTTCTTTAGCCTATCTACTCGGCTTCTCCCGATGCACATAGGGGTATTTTGCCGATTTAGTAGGCCAAAAATATACGCAGTCTTTTGCATTTTCAAAACACAATTTTCGGCGAAAATCAAACATTGTATAATACATGTTAAATAACATATTTTATGTATTCAATATTAATATAATATATTTCTAAAATTTAATTATTTTACCCTGAAAGATTGAAATATAGTATTGATTTTGTGAATTTATTAAAATTTTATCTATTAAAACTCTCCATCAGACATTCTCATATCATAGGGCACTCCAACGATCTGTCAGTTAAACGTCATCGACAGCTGTTTTTGACGGCCATAGGACAAACAAATCGAATTTTTACACAGAAATGGAACTTATGTTATTTATTTTTATTTTTGTACCTTAAAATGCCTTCTTTTTGTTGTCTTGCAAATTGTGGAAGTGGAACGATAAAAGACAATGTTACAAAGTTTCAAAAATTTTGTATTATTTATGTTTTACCAATATTAACAGGTCTTAAATAATTAGCAGTATTTGTATGCACTATCTTGAAAGAGGTTTTTTTAAATAATTTTTACCCTTATGCTTTTTTTTGTTTGGGAAACCGAGGTAATTCAACATAAAAGACTCATAGTTCTTAAATTCATTATACGAGTAATACATTTTTTTTTCATTCTATCCTCAACTTACGAATTAATCGTATTTGGAATTTTATTACATACTTTAGGAACTTAATAATGTATAATAGATTGATATTATCCTAGCACCAGTATGGTAGCTGTGGTCTATAGTTCTTACAAAATTTTTTGTGTATAAATTAAGCTATTATAACCATATACAGAGTTATTATCTACTTAAAACTAACCAAAAGTGTCTCTCAGCAAAACCTATGCTCGAATGAAGAAAGATCTTGTTATGTATTCAGGACGCAAGTTCTTAAACTTTTTTATTATGAAGGATGGAAATTCCAGGCTCGGGTTTACAAGTATGATAAAGGCACGGACTTTCGTTTCAAAATCGAAGTTTCTCGATAACTTCCCAAAAAAATAAGACGAGAACAAAATGCAACTATACTTTTATTTAGGGGCTCGATGGTATAATCCTGTCCGATAGTGCAAGTATATAATTAAATGTTTTCTAGACATAAGTAAGTTTAAGTCTAGTAAAGGGTAAATGTTTGAAAGTTATTTGATAGCCTTGTTTTGTCCAAACGAGGTATGGGCCAAATAAATAGAAAGAGTACATCGTAAATTTCTAAAGCATATGTTTTACAAAAAAATTTATTATTTTCCACCATAAATCACCAGCAATTGTTAGGGCATTTTGGCATATTATCTCTTGAAAATCGCAGAATTAAAATTTGCTTGGTGTTCCTGTTCAAAATGTTAAAGAATAAAGTAAATAACCCTGGCATTTTAGGACATGTTCCATTTCAAATTAATAACCGAAATACAAGGAGTAAAAAATCTATTTTATATAAAGTTTCCCAGGATTAATGTTTACAAAGAATTCCCCAGTTTATCTTATGAGTTTATTGGTCAACAAATATGTATGTATATTTGGATATAGATAATACTAACTCGTTGCAATTGATATTGCTTATTAACCGGAAACTTTTGGAAACCCAAGCTCAGGCTCTAGTGTAGATATTAATGTTAGTTAGTTGTAGGTTTGCATCATTGTTTGTAGCCTAAGTATTGACATAATTTAAGCAGTATTTGTGAATGGTGTAGATACATCGATAAATAAATAAATAAATTAGAGTTTTAGTAAATCGACTTTTGACTTGACCAGCTAGATCACTAGAATACACCGGGAGTTCGAGTACCTACTCTTCAGCTGGTGATCCTTACATTAATTTCACTCAGATTCCTTACAATCATTTTAAAATTTAATTGATATTTGTTTACCAATATTAACAGGTTGTTTAAAGTAATTAAATACCTATAAATACCTACCTACCTATTATTATTAAATTGAGCTTATATTGGGTTTAGATCTAATTGGTCTTGTAATTGATATGAAATTGAGTTTTATTTAATTTGTGATTGAACTGGATTTGGTTTAATATTTAATCTAAATTAAAATTAAATTGGTAATTCCCTAAAACTAAATGATAGTAAATTTGGGATGTAATTGGGATTGCCCAAAATAATCAAAATGCCCTCATTAAATTAATTCGAAATTAAATTTAAATCAAGTTGAGTTTCTAGTGTTTAAATTAAAAAAAGTAATAATTCTAGATATTTTTACCTAGGAGATCTTGGACTTTAAGTTCAATCAAACTATAAAAATGTTAAATTACTGGCCAAGAGACTATTAAAATGTAGAATGAAAATGCATTCACTGCATTCCTGGCAGAAGAAAATGCATCTCTGAGCGCTCTCAAAGGAAATAATAATAATTATAATAATAATAATCGTTTATTGCTTAGTTCAATATTAACATAATAATAAAATAGGGATTTATACTTATTTTTTTAGAAAAGTAAATAAAAGCAGACTCTGGTCTTAAACAAAGCGGCCAGAAATGTACGTAAATTATTTATAACATCGCTACAAAATAAAATACAGTAAGCAATCAGGGTCGAGGAAAGAAAGACATATATAGAGATTTAAAATAAAAAAAATAAGTAACTAAAAACAATGGTAGCACCATCTTCAAGCCGGGCGAAATTCACGCAAATCAAAAAACTAATAAGGTTTTTAGAAATCGATTTTATCCTCTCCTACTCCCAACTTACTAATTGCTAATCTATTCTATAAAGTTATAAACGAAGGGTGCTAATTCAGAAATCAAGTTGAGTTTCTATAAAATTTAAAACTAGTTTTTTCTCAGAGAAACTACTAACTCTAGTATCAAAGGGTAAAAGGTATGTATCTATAATTCATTCCATAAAAAAGGAAAACATACCACAACTAACGGTACATGAATTGACCTTAAATATATTTTAATTATAACATTGGAAATAGTATTCCCTTAAACCAAATTAGAAATAAAGGAAAATCCAGATAAGCTTCCCCCAGCATTATGTGCTGGGTATGTACATAAAATAAACATTTCTTGCATTATTCGACAATAATAATTGTAATTTTATATGCTAGGAATCAGAAATCGGAGATCAAAAGTACTCACATATCTCCATTGTGCTCCATACAGGCACTTTATTCTTAAAAATAAACACTCACTCAGACGACAGACAATTTTTGCAGATCTTGTTTCGATAAGGTGCGGTGCACTCACCCACCTTTATTAAAATGACACCCTTAGAACACCACACTTGTCTCTTACTAAATGCCGTAACTGCTTTGCTTAATAATTGTAGTCGATATTTGGTCAGATCCTCTTGGATTTGAATCCCGGTTGATTTTAATTTATTTCTTTGTTTTAGGACAAGGTCACGAAAGCTGTCTCTAGAAAAACGCACCAGTACTGCAGGCGGCATAGGGTTCGCGATATTTATTGTTTTGGGAGCAATCCTATCGCATTTTTTAATATCAGCCTGGGTGATGGAATTTAATTTTAGCTTGTAGTTTTAATGCGTAGATTTAAACTTCGGAAGAATAGTTCAGATAACTTCATTTGCCTTTCTAGGGTACATTTCCATTGCATATTTTGCTGACAAGAAAGTCAGAATTTTTTCTGATATTACCTTTAAATGCTCTTCAGTGATTATAGTTTTGGCTTTGTCCTGAAATAACCGAATTGTATCGATGTTCCTCGATGTTAAACCTATATTGGCGGCACACTGACTGAAATTCGCCTTGAAGCGGTAACACCTATTTTCTCACTGACTATAACTTTTCTTGCGAAAATATAATATGTACTATGTGTTTACCACCAATAAGAGACTTTTAATTCTATTCGAGAATAAATAATTTCGGCTGCCCTACCTACAAGTTTGCTTAGAATAGTGTCGTGTAAACATACATTTATAGGTACATTATTGTCGGTTTTATTTGTATGATTATTATAAAAATTATCAAAAGGTTTAATAAATCTGTTTATTTGTTTTGAAATCCCATCGAATAAGAGAATATTGTCTGCTTGATATCTGACTGATTATCAATTAGGTTCGGTAGTCATTATCTTACTTATTTGAATTAAATTAGAAAAATGTGTTAAATTTCCCTCACAATTTAAGTTTCCAAAAGCTGATTTAAGATAAGGTAAAAATAATGCAAGACGCTCGCAGTTTGTTATTTCACAAAGTAAATTTAGAATTAAAAGCCTTCATAAACGGTCTATAATACCATATGCATCTCGTGGTTAGATTAAAAAATCCAGTTACTCTAGAAGAGGCAATGAGCTGTGCCTTGGAAGAAGAAAATTTTATATATTATAAGAACCATAGCAACACATTACCAAAAAACCGAAATTTCAAATCACAAAAACCAAAAATAAATTTGCCTACACAAGCACATTATCCTGGTAATGTGAGACCAATATTTTCGAATTACCTCATTCTGTAATTTTTCAATTGTCTGCTTTCTTATAGACAACCAATCCCAAATTCCAATAATGGAAATAATCAATTTATGGGCTTTGGACAATCTAGGCAACCCACACATAATTTTAGAAAATCGAATTTTCCAAATCAAAATTTTATGCAAAGAAACACTTTTACCCCCAGACCGGCTTTTAACCCCAAAATCAATGCCCGACTTCTTCTGGAATAACATGCCAACAAAAGCCTGAGCCGATGGATACGTCTTCAGGGCACAATTCTTAGAAGAAACCAACAACCACAATCTTCACAACGTAATATTGTTGTAGAAGAACTATATAATCAATCAGTCCAATCGATAAATACCGATAATGATCAAAATGAAAATTTTCAAGCTCATAATGCTGAATTTCAATATTATTACCCAGAATACACCGATAATTCGCAATATTCGCATAATGACTCAAATGCCGAAATTTCTTGTCTAAAAAATAACCCTTAATAAACCCTTACGAAAATAAAATTGATTTTAATGAAGAAAATTTTCAGGAGAACCAAATTTCCAACCAGCAAACATAATACTTTTAAATAATTACATACATTCAGATTTACCAGTAATTTTATAAAAAGTTTTATAACGCATAATTTAGCATACAAAATTTATTCATATTATACTTTTATAACCTTTCTCAGTAAGGGCAGCTCACGCTATTTCCATTCACAATTAAATAATTAATATACCAATATTTCCTTCTTTTAATCATGCAGGTAATCATAAATTTTATCTTGTTGATTTTTCACCTAAACTTGACAGACTTTTAGGAATTGATTTTCTAACATATATCGGAGCGAATATAAATTTAAAACAATGTTCTTTAGATACTCAATTTGTAACCTTGCCTATATATTATCAAAACTTATTTAATATATTAACTTATATAATTTTGAAAATACCAAAATAATAATTCCTCCACGCACATGTCAAAAAATTAAATTGCTTGTAAATTAATCAAATGGTTTAGGTATTTTAAAATATACAGATTTTGGATGCGCAGAGATGCCAGACGCTTTAGTACAAGTCATTGACTCTTACGCAACAACTATAATTACGAATAGTCGCGAAAACCAAGTCATGATAAAAATATTTAATCCCATAGATATGGAAACCGTAAATGAAGTAGAAAACAACTTCATAGAAAGAATGGAAACCGACACAGAAATAAATGAATATATGGATAATACATACGTGTATATCGTGACATATTCTATTGAAAGGGCACTCCGCTTAAATTTACTAATCAAATTAAACATAAAATAAACATAACGGATGGCACACCCATATATATAAAAACTTATCGATATCCCGAAATTCATAAAAAAGAGGTGAAAACCCAAATTAACAAATTAAAAAATTAAAAAAAAAGAAGGGTATCATTCAAAACTCAAGGTCACCGTGGAGTAGTCCAATTTGGATTGTCCCAAAAAAGATGAATGCGTCCGGTAAATGAAAATGCCGTATCGTTTGCGATTTCCGTAAAATCAGTGAGCGCAGTATTGATGATAAATTTCCTTTACCTAATATAGCAGATATTCTCGATAAACTCGGAAAATCTCAATATTTCAGCACATTGGATCTCGTAACCCGATTTCATCAATTAGATATGGATCAAATGATAACAGCCTTCTCAACCGATACAGGTCATTATGAATTTAGACGCATGCCATTTAGGTTAAAAAATGCACCCTCTACATTTCAGCGAATCATAAACAATGTCCTTCGGGGACTTCAAAATGAAATCTGTTCTGTATATCTTGATAAAATAATAATCTTCTCTACGTCACATCAAGAGCACGTCGATAGATTAAAATCCGTTTTTCATAGAGTTCGAGAATCCAGTTTAAAAGTGCAGCTAGACAAATTGGAATTTTTACTTAAAGAAGTTGCTTATTTAGGTCACAAAATTACAAGCGAAGGTGTAAAACCTAACCCTGATAAAGTAACCGCAGTTAAAAATTTCCCCATACCAAAAACCCAAAAAGATTTCTCAAAAATTACAAAACCCATTACACTATGTCTCAAAAAAAGAGCGAAAGTTGAACACTCACCAGCCTTTGTTCAATCCTTTAATCATTTAAAAGAATTGCTTATAAATGCTCTAATACTAAAATATCCTAATTTTAAAAAACCCTTTATCCTTACGATAGGCGCCTCAAATGTAGCCTTAGGCACTGTTCTCTCTCAAGACAACGTACTTAATGACAACCCTGTAGCATTCGCGTCTCGCATTCTAAATGAAACAGAACAAAAATTCTCAACGATTGAAAAAAAATTTTAGGAATCGTTTGAGTATGTATATATTTTAGACCTTACCTTTTTGGCAACAAATTTAAAACATATACTGACCATCGCCCATTATTATGTAACCTCAAGAACCAAATTCGAAATTAGTACGCTGGAGGCTAAAACTTGAAGAGTATGATTATGAAATAATCTTCAAAAAAGAGAAACAAAACACTAACGCTGGCGCCCTTAGCCGAATTCAATTAAACGCAATCGAATCAGAATCATCAATAAATTACCCAGGCGATATAAACACGGACGTAACGCAATTACTAAACGACCAATTCAACCCAGATATCCTTGATTCTGAAGTGATGTCACAGACAATAGAAAGACCAAAACATGAACCCGAAACAACACCCAGAATTATTATTATTTCTGACATTCTAATAAATGCACCTATAACACCATTCTAATATTCCAATATGACTATATTATATGAAATTATTAATAATAAAGCTCATCAACTTATTATTAAACAAAGCACCTTATGACAAATATGTTAAAACCAAACGCGAAAATTTCGAAGGACATTAAATTATTCACGCAACACTGCACATATATTTATTTTTTTCCATAGAACTGAGACCCTATTTTCAACAAACAATTAATAACCATTTTAAAAATTTAAAACTGATAGAATGCTCAAAATTAATAAATAATAACAAACATAGAAAAAGACTCCAAGTGTCGGTCTCATTAAATTATAATTTTACAATTCACAACAAACATGACACGTGTTTCGCCCTTTCGAGCATCATCAGACCTACAAACAACAGAGAGAACCTTAGTAAATAATCACACTCACAAATCCTAAAACAATAACTTACAAATAGAATAAAACACACAAAAGCACAACAAAACAAACAACTACTTATACATATTTGATGGACAGTAAAATGAGGTTAAGTATCACGTGAATAAACAAAATAAAATATTAAAAAAAGTATTAAAAAAGATTCATGTTTCTAGACGGGATCGAACCCAGACCACCCGAGTGAGACACCGAAGCAACCACCCACAGACCACTGGACTAGTCGAAGAAAAGAACCAAAAAACTCTCACTCTATGAATTAGTGAATGAAATGAAGGTTGCCTACAATTATTATTACATTAAATTGTTAAATATTAGGGTTGGTTCAAAATTAAAAACATCGTTAACGCAAGTGAGAATGGGACTTTTTATATCTTTGGTTATTTCCATTTTTTCCAGAAGATCAAGCTTTTTCCCCTTCGGACATTCATGTAAAACATCAACGTCAGAAATGGAAAATTCATGACCTGACTCCAACAAATGATTGGCAAAGGCCGAAACAGTCTCAGTTACATCCGTATTTCTGAATTTGTTGACAAGGCTTAAATGTTCTCTCACCCTTGTGGAAATTTTTCGACCTGTTTGTCCCACATAGGTCGTGGAACATTCACTACAATTTAGTGCATAAACCCCAGATCTGGACAATTTATCGGTTGTGTCCTTTGTCCTTACTAAATGTCTCTTGAGAGTATTTACTGTTTTGAATGAAATATGGACATTTTTAATATTTTTAAAAAATTTTGCCAATTGGAGAGAAATACTTCCGAAAAAAGTAATGCACTTGAAAAAATTTGTCTCATCGCTAAGTTTTGAATTTATGACAGTATAGGACATTTTGTACTTGTTTATAAATTTGTAATATAATTTGGTGATGGACTCCAAAGGAAAACCGTTATTCATAGCAATCTGCATTATAATATCACGCTCCTTAGTAAACGCTTCCCTTGACAATGGTAAATTACACAACCAATAGAAAAAGGAGTTGAACGCGGCAAATTTATGTGTGTAAGGAGAGTTTGAAGCATACTGAATAACATTATCCGTGGACGATGTTTTCCGGTAAACCTCAAACTCTATCCTACTGTGTTTCCGAGATAGTAAAAGGTCAAGAAAGGGTAGCTTTCCTTCATCTTCCATTTCCAATGTAAACTCAATTTTAGGATGCAAGGAGTTAACGAATTGTAAAAACTCTTCCAACTGATTTCTGTTGCCATTCCACACAATGCAAATATCATCCACGTATCTTTTATATGCTGTTAGAAAGGAGGCAAAATAACTATTCATTATCCTGTTTTCCAAGTTGTTCATGAAAACCTCACTCAGAAATGGCGACAAACAAGAACCCATAGCCAGCCCAGACCTTTGCCTATATAACTGTCTATTAAATTTGAAAAAATTTTGGTCTAAAACTAAGGTAAGAAGAGAAGTGAGGCCATCAACGAGTAACTGTGGCAAAGAAGATCTCGCCAATAAATCCCTTACCAACTGAATACAGTCTGCGGGAGGCACACTAGGAAACAAATTCTTAACATCTAATGAAACTAATAATGCATTGTGCGGAATATCAACGTTTTTCAGGTGATTGGCAAAGTCGATGGAATTCCTGGTAGAATACGTGCTATGAAAACCCGTTACGTCCCTAAGAACTCTATTTAGCCAAGCTGAAAGTTTGTAGCATGGGGAATCAATAAATGAAACCACTGGCCTCATGGGCGTGCCATCTTTATGAATCTTTGGCAAGCCATAAAGTAAGGGTGTTTTAGGGTTCATAGGATATAATTTATCTTTTGTCATGTTAAAATATTCTAAGGTTGTTAGAAATGTGTCCAGACTACTTTTTAACATCGTAAAAAATGAGTTTGTTGGGTCTCTGTTTATTCTTTCAAAATCACCAGAGTTCAAGAAGCCAATAACCCTGTCAACATAATCAGTTCTTTCCATAACTACTAAACAAGAGCCTTTATCGGCCTTGGTGCAAATCAGATCGTTGGATTTGATTTTATGTGCCAGAGATTTTAGGTGAGCTCTGTTGTAGTTACAGCCCGTGTCACTCGTAAAATTAGAGTTCAGAAAATTTATTATTTTAGCCCGTAATATATTTTTGTTAGAAATGTCGGTCGTTTGAATAATACATTCGGCCTCTATAGCTAGAGTTTCTTTAATATCAGTATTGATGTTGTGGGAAAAATTATACTTAAGGTTAGAATTAAGTATATGTTCCTCTTGAGGAGTAAAAGTAACACCAGACAAATTAATAAAACGCTTGTGAAAACCAAAATTTGTGCTACCCAAACCTAATCTGTATTCATCAATATTATTGGATAAAAGATAACTTCTTTGAGCTAATTTAAGACAATGAATTTTCTTACCCAATCTCCTAAACGTATTCTCACCGAAAAACTCAACCTCATCTCTAAAGTCATGATCTAAAACTACAAATTCAATGTAGGATAACAGAAATGTTAAAGTTAGATAGAGATATTTGAGTTTAGATTTTACTGAGTTCAAAGTTTTATAATGTTGTTTAATCTCTTCCTTGATCCAAACGGTTTGAGCTTTCTTCAATGCAGTTGATGCGGCCTTAGTATGAATCTTGCACTTGATTGTCACGAATTTAGGTGTCAATTGAAATAGTAAGCATCGTTGAAGGAACCAAATTTTTAGCAGCAAGTTTTTTCGTGCAATTAGGTTCTTTCTGTATAACTGGACAAGTTTAGCCTGACTGGCATTATAAAAATCGAAGAAATTGTCCATATTGCTCAAAGAGACCTAGTTTTAATGAAAAAATGGAAATAACCAAAGCTATAAAAAGTCCCATTCTCACTTGCGTTAACGATGTTTTTAATTTTGAACCAACCCTAATATTTAACAATTTAATGTAATAATAATTGTAGGCAACCTTCATTTCATTCACTAATTCATAGAGTGAGAGTTTTTGGTTCTTTTCTTCGACTAGTCCAGTGGTCTGTGGGTGGTTGCTTCGGTGTCTCACTCGGGTGGTCTGGGTTCGATCCCGTCTAGAGACATGAATCTTTTTTAATACTTTTTTTAATATTTTATTTTGTTTATTCACGTGAGACTTAACCTCATTTTAATGTCCATCAAATATGTATAAGTAGTTGTTTGTTTTGTTGTGCTTTAGTGTGTTTTATTCTATTTGTAAGTTATTGTTTTAGGATTTGTGAGTGTGATTATTTACTAAGGTTCTCTCTGTTGTTTGTAGGTCTGATGATGCTCGAAAGGGCGAAACACGTGTCATGTTTGTTGTGAATTGTAAAATTATAATTTAATGAGACGAGTCTTTTTCTATGTTTGTTATTAAAACTAGGTCTCTTTGAGCAATATGGACAATTTCTTCGATTATTAATAAATAATGCTTAACCTGGCGAACGAGAATTACTAATTAAATATCGTCATGAAGGCAAAACATATCATAGGGGAACCGAAGAATCTTGCAATTTTTTAAAAGCAAATTATTGCTGGAAATCACTTAAGGCAGATGTAACAAAATATATCAATAATTGTGAAATCTGTCAAAGATCAAAATATAATCGAAAACTACCAGACCAATCTTTGATATTAACCGAAACGCCAAGCAAACCTTCAGAAATTGCTCATATTGACACTTTCACTATAGGTAAACAAAAATTCCTAACTAATATAGATAAATTCTCCAAATACGCATAAACCTTGCCTTATACTGGAAACGCAGTGTCGTGCTGTGAACAGTTAATTAATTTCTTCTCCTTTTTACGTATCCCAAGACAAATAGTTTCAGACCACGGATCTGAATTTCAGAACGAAGTCAAAAACAATAAAATAGAAATAGAAAATCACAAAAATAAATGCAAATGAAATTATACACGTTAACGAAACTAAAATAATACCCCTTGTTCCAGATGCTGGATCATCGTCGGCGGCAACGTAAAATTCCACGAACATTCAAAATAACAGCGAATACCATAAGAAATATTTTAATTCTTTCAATACTTTATGTACACTTGAAAAAAGAACAGAAACCTTATTGGAACAAATTGTCCGAAATCAAGAAAACTATCGTAGTAAAAGAGGTCTCTTTAACCCCTTAGGTTCATTCATAAAAAGTATAACTGGAAACTTAGACCAAAATGACGTAGAGCAAATTGATGCTAAAATTACAAGAAAACCAAAATAAATTAAAAATAGATGCTATCAGTCAAGTTACACTTTTAGAATCTACTATTAATAAATTTAAAACAATTGTAACTAATATCACGCATAACCAAATAGTACTAAAATCAGGCATTTTACAAATAGAAAATTTAATCAATAAAGTTCAAATGAAATAGATAAGCAATCACGAATTTTATTTAATATATACAATAATCAATCAAATGACAACAATTTATCAATCAATCTACGATATTCTGAAAAAAATCGAAATAGGTATCACTTTTGCAAAAATTAATATACTTTATAATTCAATAATAGACCCACATGAACTATTTATAGAAATAAAGAACTTACGTACTTGAGTACCTTATAAAAATATACTTAATTTCGAAAAAATTTATAGAAATTAAAAAACTTTTAAATTGTATTTACATTTGAACTTCCTTTTGTGGAATCGGAGATATATCTGTTTTTTTGGGTTATTTCCTTTACCAATTCCCAATAATCAATCATTTCTTCTAAATATACCTCATAAACCCTTCCTAGCATTAGGCAATACAAAAAATGCCCTTTTGGACCAAAGATGTCACGAAACCCAAACATAGAAATATTTATGTAAAGAAGCCCACACCACGTTTGTCGAAGATAGTCCCTCCTGCGCTGTTCAACTTATTAAACGGCACGAGATCTAGACAACAAAAGTAATCAACGACAAATGGTTGATAACAGTACTAATACAAGTAACTGCCATCGTAAATTGTCAAAAATCCGAAGATAGCATACTCCTATATGGTTCCTATCTTCTTGAGTTATCCCCAGGATGTAAACTACAAATAAAGTCAATTACGCTTGAAACATACAAATCAAGCCAATTAACATTTAATGGAATTAATCTACCTACCCTAAGTCTAATCAAGAAAATTCATTCTACAACCCTCCTAATATGGACTTAAACTACGTAAACCTAAAAACTACTAAAGAAATCGAAGCCAAATTGGAAAACCAGAAGAAAACCCTAGAAGCCACAATTTTTGGATAATTTTACTTTACATACTCATTTTAACAATTATTATATTTTTCATATACAAAAAACTTGTAAAAAAGTCTAAACTATCAATAACCTTTAAACTTTTTTGGTAATTTTTGAAAAACCGTCTTTAAAAAATGTGCTTTCAACTAAGAGGGGAGGAGTTACGTTCCCGTGAGAAATGCAATTCTGTATTTGTGCACTTGCAAACAATTTCTCGTGTTTCGAGTTGTTAACAGTACGAATTTTTTTATATAAGCATTTGACAGGGTAAATCATAATATTTTGATGTAATGATTATACAATATATGAAGACCATGTAAATGGAGGATATGTAAAAATTGAAAAAGCTGAGAGCTATAGTGCGGTTTGGTCATTTCGTTTCCAAGTCTAGAGAGACTATGCAATAGTAAAATTGCAGCTAAATTATGAATATAATAGAACCAGTGGCCTAGCCAGAAATTGCTCTTGGGGGTGGCCCACCAGAACGGTACTACATTTTGGTATACTATGAATTTCAAAAATTACTTACACCCCGAAAAATAAAAGTTATCTAAATAAACAAAAAAAAAATTAACTCTACGAGAGTAGACTTAATTTTTTTGTTTGTTTAAATAATTAATTTGGCGTAAAGTTTCAAAAATAGAAAGACCATCTCGAATTTTAGAAAAGTGTGTTATCACTCTCTTTTAATTACCAATTGCCGATGTTTTTCCCTTGAAAGGGATTGTCGCGTCATTTGGTATAATGCAAGCCTAAATAGTTATCGATGGGCAATTGTGAATTACGATATGTATTTATTTTATTTGCTTATTTATTCTAATAAGAACTTCATTCTGCCCAGGAATAATCTTAGATATGTAATTTATTTTTGCATTACATCTAGAGGTGATCCTATAGGCGGGTGTTTAATTATAGTGGGTAACTTACTCTGTACAGACTTCGTATATCTTCCTTATTTGCGAGGTTATATTATTGGCTGTAAAAACTCAATCAGTAACAGAGACGAACACAACGGAACCGTTGAAAGATGAACTACCAAGTAAATAATTATTGTATGGCCTACGGACATCATGAAATACATTTTAATACTGACGGTTAAAGATTAGACATATAAGACCTCACAGAATTTACTTTCCTTCCCAGTTGGTAATTAGGAAGAAATATTTCTTTTCTGTTTGGAGGTTTATGAACTCATATTAGTAGGGTATTTATATTTTATCTTGATATTACTGTACCATATATATATATATATATATATATATATATATATATATATATATATATATATATATATATATATATATATATATATATATATATATATATAGATACTAAAATCAATAAAACTGCGCTTTCACACACCTTTATCAAAAGTTCTAGGCCGGAAAAGATATATGTAGAATGGCAGAAAAACATAATTTCTGCAGGTGCAAAACGGCCTACAAGAAGAATTGCTTTCGATTATGTCACAGGGTACCCTCCTGCGATCATGATTTGTGGGCCTTTACCCTCATGAAGCAGGCTTGTACCCAGGGAGATCTGAAACAACAGATTGATCGATATGACAAAATCGAAAACGAAACGTCTATCATACTGGAACAGTACTACATGCTAAGTATAACACTTAGCGTCACCTATTGGGGCTCCGGTGGTTTCCGGCTGCAAACCCATAGGAATTTGGCAAAGTATGCACTAGCACCATCATGCGGAGAGTAGATACTAAAATCAATAAAACTGCGTTTTCACACACCTTTATCAAAAGTTCTTGGCCGGAAAAGATATATGTAGAATAGCAGAAATACATAATTTCTGCAGGTGCAAAACGGCCTACAAGAAGAATTGCTTTTGATTATGTCACAGGGTACCCTCCTGCGATCATGATTTCTAAGTGTTATACTTAGCATGTAGTACTGTTCCAGTATGATGTTTCGTTTTCGATTTTGTCATATCGAGCAATCTGTTATTTCAGATCTCCCTGGGTACAAGCCTGCCTGATGAGTGTAAAGGCTCAGAAATTATGATCGCAGGAGGGTACCCTGTGACATAATCGAAAGCAATTCTTCTTGTAGGCCGTTTTGCACCTGCAGAAATTATGTATTTCTGCTATTCTACATATATCTTTTCCGGCCAAGAACTTTTGATAAAGGTGTGTGAAAGCGCAGTTTAATTGAGTTTAGTATATACTCTCCGGATCATGGTGCTAGTGCATACTTTGCCAAATTCCTATGGGTTTGCAGCCGGAAACCACCGGAGCCCCAATAGGTGTCGCTAAGTGTTATACTTAGCATGAAGTACTGTTTCAGTATGATAGACGTTTCGTTTTCGATTTTGTCATATCGAGCAATTTGTTATTTCAGATCTCCCTGGGTACAAGCCTGCCTGATGAGGTTAAAGGCCCAGAAATCATGATCGCAGGAGGGTACCCTGTGACATAATCGAAAGCAATTCTTCTTGTAGGCCGTTTTGCACCTGCAGAAATTATGTATTTCTGCTATTCTACATATATCTTTTCCGGCCAAGAACTTTTGATAAAAGTGTGTGAAAGCGCAGTTTTATTGATTTTTAGTATCTACTCTCCGCATGATGGTGCTAGTGCATACTTTGCCAAATTCCTATGGGTTTGCAGCCGGAAACCACCGGATCCCCAATAGGTGACGCTAAGTGTTATACTTAGCATGTAGTACTGTTCCAGTATGATAGACGTTTTGTTTTCGATTTTGTCATATCGAGCAATCTGTTATTTCAGATCTCCCTGGGTACAAGCCTGCCTGATGAGGGTAAAGGCCCAGAAATCATGATCGCAGGAGGGTACTCTGTGACATAATCGAAAGCAATTCTTCTTGTAGGCCGTTTTGCACCTGCAGAAATTATGTATTTCTGCTATTCTACATATATATCTTTTCCGGCCAAGAACTTTTGATAAAGGTGTGTGAAAGCGCAGTTTTATTGATTTTAGTATCTACTCTCCGCATGATGGTGCTAGTGCATACTTTGCCAAATTCCTATGGGTTTGCAGCCAGAAACCACCGGAGCCCCAATAGGTGGCGCTAAGTGTTATACTTAGCATGTATGATAGACGTTTCGTTTTCGATTTTGTCATATCGAGCAATCTGTTATTTTAGATCTCCCTGGTTACAAGCCTGCCTGATGAGGGTAAAGGCCCAGAAATCATGATCGCAGGAGGGTACCCTGTGACATAATCGAAAGCAATTCTTCTTGTAGGCCGTTTTGCACCTGCAGAAATTATGTATTTCTGCTATTCTACATATATATATATATATATATATATATATATATATATATATATATATATATATATATATATATATATATATATATATATATATATATATATATATATATATATATATATATATATATATACTATACGCAGTGGTTCACAAAAAAATTGCGGAAACAACATGATTTTTTTTTAATAGGTCACCCTGTATATGTTGACATATTTGAATTCTTCGCATTATTCTCTATATGACAAGATATTTAGTTAAGCACAACTTTGCGACGTTCGATAATTCGGAAAAATCCCTAAATTTATGAAAAAACATACTATGCTGTTGCAAACTGTTTAAAACTTTTCTACTACTATAATATAAAATCAAAGTAACTGGTAATATTGGGGAGGAATGATTCCTGAGGGTTCTTAAGGCGTGATATATTTATTATCTTATACAGGGTATTTTGTGTACCAATAGTACAAAATTTAAACCTAATTTACACTGGTTTTTCAAATGAAATACCCAGTACTTTATCACTATCTCTTTTAGGGATGTTCATTCTCTACAAAATTTATTAATGTATCTCTATACCTATCTCTATTAATAACTAAAATCTACTGAAAAATTAGTTATTTTATACCTCTAATCAAGCCAGCCATGACACATAGAAACAAAATTTGATTGTTCATACAAATGTCAGTTTAATGTATTTTTGATAGTTTTATCAAAAGTCATCTTCGCTTCGTTTTAAATTCCCAAAAGTCCAAATGATTGACATGATTGTTGCTCTCGGAGCTAGCGACAAAAATTGTTTATTTATTAGAATATATCGTGAAAAATACCCATAAAGGAGACAGCCAAACAGAAGGGCATTTGAAAAGCTCTAGGAGCGTTTTGGAGTATCAGGGTGAGTGAGATACAATAATAAAAACGAGAGACGAAAACGTGTTTTAACGGAAGAGAACAATTTAAATTTTATTTTGGCAGTAACAGAAAATCTCCTCATTGGCCAACGAGATCTTTTCGACCATATGAATGTTTCATAAACATCAGTTCAAAGAATTTTACATCCAAACAAAATGCATCCTTACCACGTGCAGCTTCTACAAGAATTAAATGAAGAAGATTATCAAAGAATATTGTATTTTTGTGAATGGGCACAGCAAAAAATAAGAGAAACTTCGCACATTTAGTGCTATTCTGTGACGAAGCAACATTTGACACACACATAAAATAGATGGTGGTTAAACGTGTGGGGGTTCTAGGTAACTACGTCGTTGGGCCCGTTACCCAGGGAAGTATATTGGGACTTTTACAAAATACGCAATTAATAGCTCGTATACCAAATGAAACTCGCGAACGTTTGTAGTTTTTGCGCCCGTCGATTATACGCGCCAATTACTGATTTTTTAAATCAAACGTTTGGACAACAGTGGATTGGAAAACGAGAACCAGTACCATGGCCGCCTAGGTCACCCGACATGACCAAGATGGATTTCGAGGTATGGGGATTTGTAAAGGATCAATTATATAAAATAACCTCTCTACGAGAGAGGACATGAAAGTTCGCATTAGAAATTGTTTCCGAAGTATAAATGTTGAAATGTGCAGAAACATGAATTTTTCGTTTGAAACCCGTCTTCATCTGTGTATCGATGTTAACGGGAGACATTGTGAACAGTTAATTAGGTAAAACTTTGTTTAACTTTACTGCCTGGACGTACAGCATACTAGTTTACACAGTTATCTTTTGTTGTTATTGATAATTATATTCTAACTAAAAAGGGTTCGTGTTACTCTCCTTTTTCTTTTTCTTTAGTGTTAATATTAGCAATAAAAATAACTTAAACCTTAACTTTTAAATACAAGCTTTTATGGACAGATTTTAACTTTTGTTTTAGTGCTTAGTTTTAATCATTAGTCATTCAAGATAATTTATTTTCATCTTTTACGGCTAATGACTAAAACTTTGGCCGATATGCGTACAAGATTGTAAGATTGTCGATAAGGGGGGTATCTACGTCCCACCCCAAGACCGGGTTTCCCCTGAAAAAATCCTGTTATACATTTTTCATTAGTCATTCATATATGAATAAATGAAGAACTTTTTTTTTGTCAACAACAAAAATTATATGCTCTCCCTCCTTCCCAGGAATCCTAAATACGCCACTGAATGAACAAGATTAGGATTGACACATTTGCAATCTTAAGTAACCTTTTTGGTTTTTAGCTGGTTCTATAAATTAAAGGTCAAACGTCTATATCCTATGAAAGCTAGAATTACATCTCACCAAAGTGATTGTACGCGTACTACACAACGCTGATTTTTATAATTAAAGAATTAAAAAAAAGAAACAAAAATATAGTTATGTTCGAGAATTTGTAAAAATTTAAAAATAAGAATCTTACATAATAAAATAAAGATCATATACCTACATATTATGAATACACCTATGTAAATTGTAGGTCTGGTTTAAATCTGGATTAAATAGATTTTTCACTTAATTAATTTGGCCATGCAGATAGCGTGACAATTTAATTTATCACTTTCGTAGAAATCAAGATAGATATTATAAAGAAAGGGCAGCCGAAAAAGGAGACTAAAACTAGACAATGACAGGTATAAGTAACCAATTTAAACGGAAAACTTGGAAAACATTGGTATCGCCGAAGATTCTGATATGCTGACAAACTATAACTTACAAAATTAACCGCTCAGTGAGTAGTTAAAATTTACATACTGAAAAGTACGATGTAAAAGGAATTTTTAATTAAATAATGTACACATTAAGATATTTGAGACATTTAATTTTACTGCTGCTATGTTTTGAGAATTTAGAATATGTTTTATAAAAAATACTAGTGAAAACCAATGCAATGTAATGTTTTAAATTCTAAAATATAAGAGATTGTAAAAATACGTATAGTGTGCGTTACAACCAAAACCATTAATCGTTAAAAAAATCTTAATAGGCGTGGCTAATTTGAAAATGATATTTAAGATTGTAATGTATTATCAACTTGCAAGGGATTTAATTCTAAAGAATAATTAACGTTACATTAATAGATTGTTTCTATTTCTTTTTATGACTCAAAAGAACAAAAAAGTATTTTTGGTTTCTAGATTTGTACCATTATGCAAGGTAAACGAAAAATTGGATTCAGTGGAAAGTGTCAATTATTTTGTACCATGAGACATTTAACTCCAGAGAATAATAGACGTTAAATTAAATAAGTTTTTTCTATTCTTGTTTATAAAACGTTTACAAAATAAACGGTTATATGTCAATAATTTCGTACTATTGTAGAAAAATATATCGGAAGATAGTATGATATAAAAATATTTCTGAATTCATTTCTGCCCTTTCAGAATTCATAGATTTTGAATTTGGATATTTCAATTTAAGACAGCGTATTATTTTAGTTCCTTTTTCAATTTTCTGTTTTATCACAAGCGAAAGGTAGGAAGGTCGCAGTACTGAAAGTTCGTTTGGACCCGCAAATCTACCCGAGACGCCACCATATGTACTATACTAAAACCAGGTTAAAAGTTTTTGTCGTTGCTTCTAGTATATTGCATTTTTGTATTCGTAAAAGAAAATCACCCTGCCCGATTTTTGCAGATATATGCACATAGGGTTTCTCGATCCCTAGATTCTCCCGTTTCTTTCAGTCTCTCGTTCTGGCTCCACTACGGCGGAACAAAATGGTGCCCTTATAAGATGTTAAAAAAATCTTTATTAAAAAACGACTTATCGAATGGTTCTCAAATTTTGCACAGGAATCAATTCTAATACAGAGAAAAACTGGCAAGATTTTGGTGTGAAGTTATTAAGGCGAACAAATGAAGAATTCAAAAATTCAGTTCCAAAAAAGTTTTTATCCAATTGATTTAAAATATTGTACACAAATCAAGTGTGAAATAGGGATAAAGTTCGCACATAGCTATTTAGTAACATATAATATACTGTCTTTTCATCAAACATTTTTATCACGCGCCATTTTGTTCAATTATAATTGATTCGTACCAATATTTTACCAGTTTCGCCACACTTGATTTTTGGGCATAATTTAAAATAAATTGAATAAGTAGTTTACGCCGATTTTTTACGACCGTACTAGTGTACCTTCATATCATATTTAATTTTTTTAGAGTTGATTAAAAGGGTTTTTTACGTTGATTTTTTAAACATTTTATTTTACCAGTTTATCACACTTAATGCCTGCACAAAATTTGAGATTAATCTAATGACTACCAAAATGTTACTAGATTATGCTTTGGTAAATTTGAGTTTTTGGGCAAAACGTGGAGCAAATTGGGTAATTAGTTTTTTATTAATATTTCAGTAGCCCGCCATTTTGTCCCATTATATTGGATTTTTACCAAAATATTACCAGGTCCATATGACCCTTAATTTTTAATCAAAATTTGAAGCCAATCCGGAAAAGTAGTTTTTAACTACGCCGCAAACTGTCAAACAGACAGACCGATAGGATTGAGAAAATATATTTTTTCATTACAGATTAGTTTTGTTTATTATTATTACCTGTTTATCTATGTACAATCAATTTTTTCACAAAATTTCTTACACATTTGAAATTAATCTGTTAACTAGTTTTTTTAGGGTGGATTTTTAAATATTTTATTAAGCCTATATGTTGTTTCGTCATCTTGGATTAGTACCAATTGATTCTACGTAATACTTGACTTTTGTGCAAAATGTGAGGTAAATTGGTTAAATGGTTTTTTGGAAATCATTTTTTTAACATTTCACTACGCCGCCTTTTTGTTTCGCCACATTTAATTTTCACCAAAATGTTACCAGGTCTTTAATTTTTGACCAAAATTAGAAATCAATCGGATAAGTGGCATTTAGCTATGCTGCGAACAGTCAACATTTAAAAATGTATAATGATGAATGCGTCAAGAAAGTTGGAGGAATTTTGCCATTTCTGCAAATTAGACTGAAAATCAGTATCTGAAGGTATTTAAGAGTGTTTTCTCTGTAAATCCAGTTTGGGCGCCCGCTAATTAAGGCCACTCAGCAATTACAGAACCTTGATGTAGAAGTATTATGATTTATACAATTTAAGCTTTGTTTAAATCTGGACAATAACTAACTCGGTATTTTTAAGGAGGAGAAATTTAATTATGTTTTTTAAATTTTAGCGTATCAAATAAAAGTTTTGCTTTTGTTACTTTTTTACGTAAAAAGGGTATGCTTTTTAAATATCGCTTCGACTAAATGTTTTTGATATATTAAGAGCTGGTTAAAATCGGCGCGCGATTCTGCTAAAGCCTTTGGCTCTCACGATCCATCCAGTAATTAATTGACATTTACAATAGGTAATTTTTAACAGATGTTCTATTCTGCACGAACTTTTGACGTAGCTGTATAATAATCGTATAACCAAATTTGTAAAAAATTAAAGCGCGGTACACTTCGTCGTTTAAATTAGATGGTACTTCTAGAGAATCTAATATTTAATTATAACTAAGACCGCACCAAATGATAATCTTTAAATCCTATGGGAAATAACGCTCAACTACTTAAGGTGGATTTTCTGAATCCATTGCATGTTTAATTCCAAACATTCTAAACAAAAAAATACCTCTCTTCGTAAACATTTCATTCCTGTAAATCATATTCTTTTGAAAACATCGGATCGGCATTTTGTTGGATATGGCAGATAATCTATGGATACATTTCGGTCTAGCTGTAAAAACACTTTGTAACTTTGCTACAAAGATGTGTAGTGTTACGAATAAAGCTACTATTCATGAAAAGTTTTGCAGATGAACGATTTCTCTACTCCAGTTTCCAAAGCAATGTTTCTTTTGATTACTTCAATTTTCAGTTACATGTACTAGATTTTTTCTCGGAATCTCGTTGGGACAGATGGAACCTGTTGATCCCAATATGTCAGATATTGAAGTCAAGATTTTTCAGATAAAGTTCTGTTGACTTCGACTAGGATACATTTCCTAGTATCTTCGACGATCGACTATACGTTTATTAAACATTTCCATTGGAACATTATAATAGTAGAATTTGTAGCGTCTCTGATTGTTTTATTTTGCCGTGAAACTGAATTATAAATTCTAATTTCAGAAAATCAACATTTAGACTCGAAAGCCAAAATAGGTACCTTAAATAATTTATAAACATACAAAGTTAATATTACCTTCTGGGGATTTTTTAAAAGTGGCGTCTTTCTGTTGTATATAGTTTCTTCTGGCTTGTTGCACTCTTTCCATAGTTCCCAACTGTTCCCATTTGTACTCTGATAAGCTGGAGTATTTTCTAGTTTCTAAAAAAGAAGATTGATTTTAGTCATATTGAGCAACAAGTATAATATGTGGATGATCTATCCAGATATGTACAGAGCTGTGATAAGTTTAAAAGTACTTAACTAACCAGTATAGTATTAAAAATCTACTTCCAGTATTAAGTACCATATTTAGCAAAAGTACTTAAAATATTTGTACAAATTTGTACAAATGTATGACTGTGATCTTTATATACCTTACCAGAAATGCCCTGCTGCTCTAGACAGTAATGACAAACATATTTATATTTAAATATTTATCTAAACATTCTTATTTAATTTTCCCGTATATTCAGAAGCATCACTATACGATGTGTTTTCATTCCGGGTGTACATCCGTTCACGACTACCGTTCTGAAAAGAACCGTTTTGCAGTCGTTTCGCCAAAATCACATTTGGCATTTTCGAAGGTTTCTTTCTCGCGTCCGAATAGAGACTGTAGTGTTAGTGACTGTTAAGCTTCCTTTTATACGCCCACTCCATGCCGAAAGTTTTATCTGAGAGGCCGTTGGTCGTTATTTATAATTTCCGGATATTGCTTTTGTTGTTTTTTTTTGTGATTTTAGATTTGTCGATTATTGTCTTCCATATTATTGATAGTTTTAATGATTGATCCTTTTTATTTAAATTCCCTTGTTTTTCAATTTCTATGGCTTCTCGGATTATTCTGGTCTTATAATGCTTTAGATTGGTGATGTAGGAATAGGACCGATGTTGTTTGTTTGTTTGTGATGCTGGGTTTACGCTCTTCTACTCTTGCTGATATTCGCCTGTTAGTTTGCTCCACGTACAACTTTTCACAGTCCTGACATGGAATGCTGTATACTCCGTGGTTTTCCAAGTTGATTTTGTCTTTTGGGTTTCCAAGTAGTTTACCTACGGTAGTTTGCGGGTTGTGTATTATTTGTATGTTGTGTTTTCTAAGAATTCTTGCCATTCTGTTTGTTGTGCCTTTTACATATACTAAGACTACTTGTTGCCTCCACGGTTCATAATTTTTGGTGTTCGTTGTTCGGAAATCTTGATTATTAATAGCTTTCTCTATGATGCGATTTGTGTAGCCATTTTTCTTTAAAGCACTAGATATTATATTTAGTTCGTTTTGTCTCGTCTCTGTTCCAGTTAATCGTAGGGATCTAGATATTAGGGAACTGGCCACAGCTTGAATATGTGCTGAGTGATGATGTGATCTGTTGGTATGTGTTGATTTTCTGTACATATATACGGTGTATTTGAGATGTCCGTTATGCAGTTTTATCACCAGGACATCTAAAAATGGAAGCTTGTTGTTTTCTTCTAACTCTAGAGTAAATTGTATTCGGGGATGCATTGAATTTACGTGAGTCAGAAAATTTTCGAGCTCTGTATGACCATGTTGCCATATAATAAATATGTCATCCACATAACGTATTCATAACTTGGGCTTCAAGCTTGCTTTCTCAAGAGCTTCTTTCTCGAAATATATCATAAATAAATTCGTGACTACTGGTGATAGCGAGAACCCCATTGGAGCATCATCTATTAAATGCAAGATCACATCATCACCCAGCACAAATTCAAGCTGTGGCCAGTATCGTAATATTTAGATTTGTGCGATTAACTGAAACAGAGACAAGACCAAAAGAACTAAATATAATGTCTAGTGATTTATTAAAGAAAAATTGCTACAACATCGCACCTTAAAGTTATTAATGTACAAGGTTCCTGAACAACGATCACGAAAAATTATGAACCGTGGAGGCAAATAAGTAGTCTTATTCTGTTCTTTTCAGAACGATGGTTGTGAATGGATGTATATCCGGAATGAAAACCCATCATATATATATATATATATATATATATATATATATATATATATATATATATATATATATATATATATATATATATATATATATATATATATATATATATATATATATATATATATATATATATGTAGAATAACAGAAATATATAATTTCTGCAGGTGCAAAACGGCCTACAAGAAGAATTGCTTTCGATTATGTCTCAGGGTACCCTCCTGCGATTATGATCATATACCCTCATCAGGCAGGCTTGTACCCAGGGAGATCTGAAATAACAGATTGCTCAATATGACAAAATCGAAAACAAAACGTCTATAATACTGAAACAGTACTACATGCTAAGTGTAACACTTATATATATATATATATATATATATATATATATATATATATATATATATATAGTGGTGGGTAAAGGAATATTTACCGAATTATATTACACCGCCATTTAATTTATTCATATCATGTAATGTTCGTGTAAAATTTGAAGTCAATCGAATAAGGAAGTTTTTTCATATATTATAATACCCCAAGAGAGAAAATTTAGTCGGCAAAATTTTCCGATTGTCAGGCGAGGGGTTTTGAAAAATGTCATGAGCGTACTTACCAAAAAGCAACAAACTTGAGTATATAGAAGAGGAAAATTTTACCTTGCAAATTTTTTATCGTGTGGTATTCGACATGACTATTTCACGAGAACAATGCCTTACTATATATAATATCAAATAAAACAGTGAAATAATTGTCAAAAGCGCGTCTTTTTATTTTTTGCATTGTAATAAATAGGATAATTAAATTTGATATTTGACTTAGGTGACACTTGTCAAAATGAAAAGTTCAATTTTTTACTTTAACTCAACAAAATTTTGTCGCTGAGAAACCATCTTGTTGATTTTGTCCAGGTAGGGAGAATTTTGTCCAGGTATGAGTTTTGGCAGTAGAAAACAGGCCGTTGCTTCATTTTGCCATTGTAAAACAATATAGTGGAATAGTCACGCTGATTTTTCAAACATTTTATTTGGCTGCCGTTCTGTTCCGCCTTCTTGAATTTGTACCAACATTTTACTAATTTATCACCACATTACATTTAATTCTTGTGCAAAATTTTAAATTAATCGAATAGGTAGTTTTTTCTGACTGATTTTTTAAACATTTTATTAGTCCGCCATCTTGGATTCTTACTAAAATTTTTCCAATTTATTCTTATGTGATTTTTGCCGAAAACTTGGGATAAATATGTAGTAGTTTTTTTAGTAATAATAATATAATATTACATATGATCCTTAATTTTGTGACCAAAATTTGTCAGTCGGTTAAATTGTTTTTAACTATGATGCGAACAGACAGACCGATGGAATTGACAAAACCTATTTTTTGGCATCTAGGAACCCTGAACTGTGGCTAAATACTGTGGTGGGTCTAAAGCTATATCTCTTCTGTGATAGAAATGCTTCTTTACATTTTATGGTTGGACCTTAAAGGCCCCCATTCACTAGGCGATATACGAGCAATCTGATCAAGCAATCTGGTTGCTTTCGATCAAATTGCCGAAAGATATCCAGGTTAGTGCACCATTTCAATCAAATTGAAAGCGATATTATGGTTGCCGAGAAATCTTTTGATTGACGGAGCGGAAGGTGAATCGGGTTGCGATTGCCAGCAATTTAGACAGATTGCAAGAAAATCGCTCAGTTAATGCACTTCGGCAACTGGGTTGCCCAACTACGTATTTAGTACGTGAACAGGCGACTATCTGAAAGTTTTTGTTTTTCGGGTGTATTTTTTTTGTGGTTTCTACGTATTTTGTACTTATATCGTTCTTTTCGGTTGTTTTTATAACCAGAAGTAACATGGAAGAAGGTTATGAGGAAAACGAACAACGTGATTGTACGAAGGAGTTTATGAAACCTTCGTTTTTAAAAAAGTTTATTGAAGCATACCGGTCTTTCCCATGTCTCTGGAAAATAAGCTGCAAAGAATACTCTAACCAGGTTATAAAAGGAAATGCCTATGAGAAATTATTGAAATTATGTAAAGAAGTAAATGCAAACGCTAATATTGATTGGGTAAAAATTCGAATAAAAAATTTGAGAACCGTTTTTCGCAAGGAAATGAAAAAAATTAGAACTTCACAAAAGTCGGGAGCCGGTACGGACGACATCTATAGACCTAAACTGTGGTACTTCGATCTTATGATGTTCACTGCAGATCAAGAAACACCCCGCCAGTCATTAACCACGATCATGGAAGTTGGTACCAACGATTCAAGTGGCGCAATTAGCTCTGAGGAGAAGGATATGGAGAAAGAAAGTGCTACAGAAACTACACAGGTAAGGATAATATTTATTTTATATAGAACATCGTGATAATATTATTATATCATACGGTCTTGCCATTCAACCGCGCCAACTGAACTAAAATACTGTGTGTATTTAAGTCTGTTATCTTTTGAAGCGTTATTTGCTGCATGGTTTTGAAAATTAAGTCCAGCATAAGGTGATTCTTCTTTTCTCCATTCTCCAGGAATATAAGTGTTATTAGCCGGGTTTTCAGAGTCTAGCAAAAAATTAGGCATATACTGTTGCCTTCCCGTTTTTCTTAAAAAATTGTGAAGAATGCAGCAAGCCATTACAACCAGGTCAATCTTCCATAGGCTTAAATTTATTGCCGTATGAAAAATGCGAAACTTTGAAGCTAAAATTCCAAATACATTTTCGACGACGCGCCTTGCTCTGGAAAGCCTGTAATTAAATATCTTTTTTTCTTTGCATGTTAATCCTTTTCTTTGATACGGTTTTAACACGTTTTCATGAAGAGCAAACGCATCGTCTCCGAGAAATACAAAATTCAAACCCTCACGTGTCGAAGTGTTGTCGGGTAGTTTTAATTTTTTTGTTACGAGTCTGTCATAAAATTCGGTGTTTTCGATAACACCTCCATCGGAGACTCGGCCATTGGTACCTATGTCCACCATAATAAATTCATAGTTAGCATTGACGATGCCAAGAAGGACGATGCTATGATATCCTTTATAGTTATAAAAAAACGATCCGCTGTTGGGCGGCGCTACGATACGTACATGTTTTCCGTCAATGCAACCACCACAGTTAGGGAAATTCCACAACTTTTCATATTTATCAGCAATAGCTCTCCATTCACCTTCGTCTTTAGGAAACTGAAAAAAAAATGTCCCCGTTAATGTAAAAAAAGAGGATTCAAATAATTTTGAAATGATTTGAAATGATTTTGAAAATAATCTACTAAGACCTAATTTCAATTGCCCTGTTTACTTATTTTTGTAACAAAAAAAAAGTATTTTCAGGTGTCTGCCGGAGAAAATGAGGATACTTCTCGCAACAGGTTTCCAAAACCTGCCAAAAAAAAGAGAAAGCGAAAACAGAAAGAATATATTGATAAAAAGGAAAATAACGCAGAACTACTTAATCTTGCCGAGAATATATTAAAACAGCCCAGGAATATGGACGAGTATGATGCCTATGCACTAACAATAGCAGCTAAACTTAGAAAAATGAACAATCATCAATGTCTCCTTGCACAATTTTATATGGACCAAATATTGTTTAATGGCGTACTGGGTCGTTTAGTCGAAGGATCTCCTTCTTATTTTTATACTAGTTCTCAATCCCCAATTAATTCTAACCATTGGCAATATTCATCTTCCAGTACACAGTCAACAACTCCCCAACCCTCACCCACTTTTTATGAGCATTCACAAATGTCTCCACATTCTCAACAATCTACAGTTATGTTCCCACAGTCGACTCCAACTCCCCAACCCTCACCCACTTTTTATGAGCATTCACAAATGTCTCCACATTCTCAACAATCTACAGTTATGTTCCCACAGTCGACTCCAACTCCCCAACCCTCACCCACTTTTTGTGAGCATCCACAGGCATCTGCACATCCTCAACAATCAGCAAATGCACAGCAGCCTCAAGAAACGGAAGAAGAACTAAGCGAGCTATTAGTCTTTCATCGTTAGTACCTATAGTATAGTATTAGTACTAGTACATAACATGTATCCGATTGTACATTATTAAAATAAAAGTATTTCGTTTTACACATATAAAATGGGCTTTACTTACCTTTATAAAATCTTTGCGTAACACTTTAATAATCGCTTTACAAGTTTCAGGAATAATAACACCCAGTCTTTGTGCAGAAATTCCACAAGAAAATTTTAAATCTTCTAATGATCGCCCAGTAGCCAGAAAACGTAAAGTAGCTACCAATCTTTCCTCGGCACTTATTGCTTCCCTCATTTGTGTATTTTGTTTTCAAATTTCAGGTGTGATTAAATTAAGTAGATACTGGAAATTTTCATCAGACATTCGAAGATAATTTTTGAAATCATCGTGATGTTCCGTCCTAAGTTCATGGACCAGGGACATATGTGAAAATTGATTTCTTTGAAGCAACCATTTTCTACTCCAAAATCTCCTCTTTTTCTTTTTTTGTCGTTGTTGCTTTTGAGTTAAAATCACTATTACTGCCGCCGCCGCCACCATTTCTACATTATCTGCTATCATCACAATTTATGTAAACAGCACTCTAACTATAAAAACGGCAACTGAAATTAAACGAGAGAGGTTGGTTAGCAACCAAATTGCTTGAATGTCGCCTAAATAATGGCTCGTTCCTGAGCAACCAAATTTCCAAGAAATTTATCAGCAATTTTGTCGATCAACTTGGTTGCTACAAAATCGCCCAGTGAATGGGGACCTTAAGATCCAGTTTCAATTTCAACCATATTTCAACTACGAGAAAACTTGTGTCTTTTGTATATCACTCATTATTTTAATAATATCAGAATTCGTATTGCCTTTATATTTTTTATGCAGCTCCGTAAGTTGTCTTCGATTTTTCAACTGTGACTGCAGTGCATCATAGTGTTCTAACAAACTTCACGAGGTAAGATGAGCTTCTTTCCAAATATTTCCTTGGCAATATTCATTCATTGTTATCGAATTTATCTGATTCAAAATGGATACCTATAATTTCCGAGATAAGTTTTTCTGTGCTTGCAGTTCAGCTTCGTTACGCTTAACTAAATGATTAGGCTTTCTCTTTGGTATTCGCTGCATTTCCTTCTTACATCAGTGGCGGCTCGTGGGGTCTGAGTTTGGAGAGGCGTACTGGAGCGCAAAGATCTACTACAGGTACTTAAAATTGCGCCACAATATATTTTTTTTTCAATGTTCTTGTACATATTAAAGTCAATGCTCCAAAATGGGGGTTTTATAATTATCTTTTTTTTAATACAGTGCTACCTCTCCGCAACCCCGTTTATAGTATAAATTAGTTAAGATAAAAATTTAAAATTTTTCACATTTCATTAACCGCCTAAATACTTATTTTTATGAATGCCGTGATTGCCGTTTCAAATTGGTTTGAAATTTCTTCCCTGCACAGTTGTAGAATGAATATCCTTTTTGAATACTCAGAAAGTATTCAAACCTATTCATTGATTTAGATATCTTCTCAAATGCAGGTGGGATATTCTTTACAGCTATCCCTATTAAAACTGTATTTAAATAGATATAAAGAAAATTATTTAGCTTTGTTTTCCTTTCAAATAGAATATTGAAAAATTACGCCCAGTACCCCGAAGGGTTAGTAAGATGTTCTATGAAATCAGTTGACTGGTTGGCCATTGCCAGTTATTGTGTTGGAGCGCCCGAATCACATGATTAAATATTCTCACGAGTCAACGAGGACGTATAGTTAGAGATAGAAGCTGATTTTACAGAATTTGATTGCAATGTTAACAAATTATAAAAATAAGAATGCGTGTTATGTTAACAATTTTCAGGAGGAGCGCACAGCCACGCGTCCTCAAAAAGCAGCTAACACACTGGTCATTTTCCAGTATTTATGGATTTTATATCAATAACATTTTGTCAAATAGTCAATTGAGAGGCTTGAGCATTTCGATATATTTTTATGTTCGAATTTTAATTAAGGCAAAATGTAAAACCAACAGAAAAAAATCTACCAAACACCTGTAAAAAAGAAAACCTCAAATAATCGGTATCTATTTTAATTTCAATTCTAGGACGGGAAGTGTCCTGTACACGGAAATGGGGATTTATAGCTTTATGAAACACGATAGTTGGGTAATGACAAAATACTTTTCTTGCATTATTACTGAAACTGAAGCATTAATTCGAGAATCCACTGATCAGATTTTTGAGGAAATTCAAACCATATATTAAAATCTCTTTCAGAAAGAACCCTCAATCGTACAAAACCTTGCAACTGCACACGCGTCACAACAGTCGCATATCTGGCTGCCTAACTTTTCTAATTTCTATGTTTTCCAGTGACGTAAAAAAATGCAAAACATTTATTGACTTATATTACTCTATTTTTTCACTAATATTGATTTAAGTGATGTAGATAAATCTAGTTATCCCATGAATTAACTCGATAAAGCTTGGATCTGGTAGAATGTACTCCCTTAAGGCTAAAGTCATACAGATCGATCATATTAAAGCGTATTCCATCACGTACAACTGACAAAAAATAAAGCAAATTATGCAACACTGTTTTAAATTGATAATTATGATTAAGCGTTTCTGATCGAAATTGAAAAATGGTTATTTTTCAGTCGACACTCAGCGGTTGTTATAACGGCCGTGCACGCTCGATAGTATGATAATGTCAATTCATGGTGGGAAGAAAACAAGGTGTGCTCGCCAGCCTGCGCATCTACGTCAGATGTGAGGTAGCTTTCGAATAAAATGTAGTAGGCAGTGCAAATAAATGTGAGTAAAAATTGTAGGTTAGGTTACTAGTTTGACAACAATTTTAATTTTTTTATGCGAAATAAATTTTACTTTGGAAGAAAAAGAATTGATTGAGGTGTTCAAAAATCAAGAACAATATGCCACATATCACATGGGTGGTATGCGCAATATGCCGTGTGTGGTTACTGGTTGCTTCAGCTACAATAAAATGAAGGAAAGATGTCATATAAGGTTTCATAAATTTTCTAAAAACACTGGTCTCTACAGAGGTTTCATGCTGAGTACAAAAACTACAAAACATTTCTACATCAAATGATTTTTAGTGATTATATGTTCTAAGCATTTTGAAAATAAAAAAAAATTAATGAAGTTACAGAGAGCAACCTGTTCCCGACTTGTTTAAAACCCAATAATTGAAAAATAAAAGAAATATTACAGATGAGACTGAGGTTCAGATTTTGGCAGGCTTACCTGATAAGAGGAAATTTGAGCAGACTAAATCAAATAAAGATTCAACTAAAATGTGTATAAACAGTATATTTTTCTAGGGTGCTCAAATACTCGATATTCTAAGTATGTGTGTAGGCATCTAGTATATATTTTGCAGTTTATCCGAAACTAGTGATATGGGTTCTGGGTAATCAAATCAAAAATAGATTTATTTTCTAAGAATAATTTTATTGATAAACTATAGAAAACCCTCCCTAATATAAAAAAATATGTTTTAAGGGCGAAAATTAAAAAATCTGTAAAGAACCCAACAGTTCAAACAAATACAAAAACCACAATAAATGGTCGGATAACCAGTTCACAAGTAAAATGTCAACACAACTAATTATTTTTATTTGCTGTGTAAAAGGCTAAAATCACCAGTTCTTATTATGTTATTTCTTATTTTATTTCTATTTTGTTATTTGTGTGTATAAATCGAGCTTAATAAATACATACTTTGGCGAGAAAGAGGTGAGTCAAATTCTAGTGAACTGCTAGATTATTGCACCTTATTCTTGCAAAAACTTTCTGGTTGACTACACTAAATATAAATTCATTTGATACATTATATTTTCAGTGAAATTTTTCCAATCAAACTGGAAGCTTAATTATAACTTTTATATTTAGGTAGGTAATTCTTAATTGGATATGCTTTTCAATTTTAATAAAACTTTTTCGACACCTAGTTATATAGTAGTAGTCTTGTACTCAAAACAAATCTCAACTCCAGAAAATGTTTAAACCTGACAGCAAATTCCATTGGATAAACTGATAAGTACCGAGTGTAGGTCTCTTAAAGTGTCAGGAATTCCCAACATCAGATCGCCACACAAATTAGAAATGTGATGTTTACCAAAAAAAAATGTTTTTTTTGCTCTATGCCATCTTTTGTTCGTATTTTGTAAAAGTAAAACGCATTTAACATACTTATTTTCATTTATTTTTAACATTTACTATAGTGAGGTAATTGTCATAGTTCCATTAAATAATACTTAATAACATATATATATATAATTAATTATAAATAATACATTTAGGTTTGATAATAAAAAAATCTAAACAGTTGTGAAAGCTAGTCACCATAATAAGATATCCTTAATCACTCAAATACAACACAGATACACCGTAGCAGTGGTTTTACAAATAGCATCTACTCTATCTCATTTGAGTTATGTATCTATAACATCTAACACAACAGAAGTAAACAAGCTTTTGGGGGACCTGAAAATTATCAGCATTAAAAAAAATGTACATTTATTACATGCTTATGGAAAGTATGCATATTTTTTAAACCGGCCTATTTTTATTCATTTTGTTTACCTATAACAGACTTAACATGTGGCTTACAAACATCCTAGAATTCCTAGGAGCCTTGAGGTAGTCTACAAATAATAAAACCAGGAAAAAAAAAGCTGATACTGGAAAACTTCTATATTGTCACATACACAACTGAAAACAAAAACATTACTTCATTACACTTCACAAAATGTTAAAATAAAAATCATAAATAATCTTTTTCGAGTTTTTCTTAATCTCAATTAATTAAACGTGTACAACGATTACCACGCACTGTTTACGTAAATTGAATAATACAGTTTTAGTTAATACCACTTAACACACAATTGGTAGAGACAAAATATTGATATGAATTTTCCAGTGCCAGTAATCTAATTTAGTTTTAATATGTAGTTACAAGGATATATCAAAAATTTTACATTAGGTATATCTTCTTTAAACATAACTAGGTTTGAACAGTGTCAAAATTTCATCAAGTTCTTGTTTACAGTAGCTGAACACAAATTAAGAATATAAATTCACACAGAAGACTTAAAGTAGGACTTTTAAATATACTTATAGTTTGTAGTCTTATTATTATGGTAATTGGTGGTTTTTTGTTTTAATTGCCTAGATGTTTCTTGTGAATGAGTGGTAGGCTCGGGGGTAAGTAACTGTTAACATTTTTAGTTATATTAGCTTTTCTTTTGGTAATGCCTTCAGTCATTAGAGTCATCATTCCTAGGTATCAGCTAAAACAACAATATCTAATCAGGTACATATAAAAACTGTTGAAACATAGATATGTATGCTTAAATAAAATTATAACTTACATAATAGCAGAAAATGTGTTTTATTTACTATCAATTGTGATATGTAAGGCTTTAGGGGTATGGTTTCAGTATTTGTCAAAGTAATTTTTCATATTCAGCTACACCTAGGATGTTTGACTTGCTATACCATTTGAAAACAAACATATTTTTTAAAATACTTGAGTTTAAAATGTATAGCTTGAACTAGTTCGAATAAAAATATTTCTACACACTGTCTTGAATTCTTTTACATCAGTCTAATGACTATTTGTGTAAATCGCCTAGTTTTTTAAGAATTTTTTCAAATAAACAGTTTGGTATGCTAATCCTAATGAACTACACAATTTTCTCATTATGTATGTATAATTAGAAAACTAAATAATACATATCTGCTCTTCAAACGATATATAAGTTTATTTCAACAAACAACTTAACGACTGCAGCTATCATACGTCTAAAATTCGAGGAAAATACACAAATAAATATGACATCAAAGAAATATATTTAACCTGTACCTGTCAAATTAATGTTCGCTCATAACCACAAAAAACAAAACTTATAAACAAGGCCTATGACGATTTTATAATTAATAGCTCTTTAAGCGATAGACGTATTTCCGTCTCTGTTTTCACCGTAATCATAAACAAAGATAGAATTATGATCGGTAATGAATTCCGTCAACAAATTTTAGCAAAGGTGTACTGTAATCTTTTGAGGCCTTTATGCAATAAAAACATTGCAAGCCTGTCATAAAAACTTACGCTAAGGCACACCTTGTCTTCTTCCCACCATGTGTCAATTGGACATTTCCGGCATTAAACCATCTAAAATATCGTAAGGATGAATATCAATAATGTAACACATGATACAGCACGTTATTTTCATTATGATTTACAGTTTGACTGCCAGTGTCAAAATTGGCTTATATTAAGCGACTGGTGACACCTCAGTGCAGTGTGACGACCTTCTATAAAGCATGTATTTTTATTGGACAGTACTTGGTTGCACGCGATCGATCACGATTGAAGAAGGTCCTCTGTGATTTCTAACTGTTAATAATTATTTTCTTGTGTATAAAGCCCTTATAAATAGATATGAAAATGACAAGTTAATCGTTACGACACATTGCTCTGCTGGTTCTCCTTTTTTGAATAAATTTGAAGAGAATGTCGCTGCCTTACATTATTTAAAATACCTAGTTAAATAATAGGATTCCGTCCTATTTCATTTAGTTTTAGAATGTTTGGATCAAGCTATAACACGCTTTGAGACTGAAATCCGAATTTAGAAAATCCTAGGAGTTCTTGAACAATCTAAAACACTCTGTATCTTTAGAATCAACTAATACAAGGGTTCTAGAAAGCCTAAAGAATATAAAATCTTTCAATAATAACTCTATAAAAAAAAAAAGTTTATCAAATTTATAAATGTCCTAATTTTTTCAATAAAAATTCCAAAAATCTCTTACGCTTATATCTCCAAACATACAAGTCAGAAATGCAATAAAACATCATACTCTTTTACATTTTGAATTTACAATAAACTGAGTTATATCAGCTCAAAACTCCAAAATACGAACTGCTCAAAATAATTTCATTTTAAACTTTTTTTATTTACCCTAAATTAAAACTTGGTGGCGCTCAATTTAAATATTACACCTAAAGTAAGGGATTTGTGATATGGAAGTATAGGCACAGTAACGAGAAAGAAGAATCCGAACCTAACCGATTAGAGCTAGAAGTTTAGCGATGAGAACTATCGAATGAAATGGACAATAATAACACTGGCCGACAATAAAACATTTTTTTGTTGTAACACAAATCAGAATAGCATAATCTAATAGAATGGACCTATCCAAATACGAAAATGACAAATAGAAAGTTGTAGCACGTAGGGTTTTCTTGTTAGAGTTGTAGAACCATATCGAATGTTACGATACTTAATATCTATAGAAAAAATGATTTCAGAAAATTCTTAACCCTGTTTATTGGCTATGTTTACAGTTTTCGCCTATTAAACATACCATACATCTAAGAGAAAAGCAAACGAAAAAAATATTAACTTAAAACACTAATTAAACTTTATTTCTTCCGTTTATGAGGTGTCCTATCTTTTCTCTTCAAAAACCAACAGTAGTCACCCATCATGGCTGGATCCCATCGTCGTTGGTACCAAATTTCTGATGTCTTGGTGAAACCTTTCACCCTGCTCGTCACTAACAGCTCCCAAATTTTTAGGAAAAAATGACGGATGGGAATGGAGAAAGTGAATTTTTAATGACATTCTGGCGCTAAGCGCTTTATAGGCATCTAAGAGTTCATTAACTATTTGTTCATAATTTTCATCCATATTGTTGCCTAAAAATCCTCTTACTACATTAACAAATGAATTCCACGCTCTGAGGTCCTGCCTGGTAAGCTTTTCCGTAAAATTGACATCGTCCAGCAATTTTCTGATTTGTTGCCCAATAAAAATGCCTTCTTTTGATTTGGCATCACCTAACTGGGGACACACTTGTCTTAGGTATCAACAGAGGTATAAATTTAACATTTTGAGATCCCGGTTGAAATTCGCTTCTTTCTGGCCAAATTTTTGTTACATAATGCTGATTTATTGCACGACTGTCCCATAAACAAAGAAAAACAGCAATATTTTGTAATCCCCCCTGAATATTTTCATAATTTTCTTACATTGCAACTGAATGGGCAACTGGTAGAGAGAGTTTTAAATTTCCATTATAAAATAACACAGCTTTTAACCTATATTTAGAAAAGCGCCACTCACGGGGAGAATGTTCAATATCAAGTTCCTGCATTAAACTGTCTATATCAGTATACGCGCACAACGAATTTTCCATACTGTAGAATTCAGAAAACATAGCATTTCTTTTTCTGAAATTCGTAATTTTTGTTTCATTGGCCAATAGGTTCCATTCCTTAAGACGGAAACCCAGAAGTTCTGACTGTTGCTTGGTTAACCCCAAATCACGCACTAAATCATTTAATTCACTTTGAACAATCAAATGTGGCTTGCCGGAACTGGGACCTGTGGTAAAAGTGGGATCGGTGCACTGTTCTTCTGAGCTGCCTGATGATGCGTTATCGCCATTATCTTCCAAATCAATAGCTTGCCAATTTAAAGGCGCAATCGGCACTGGCAAATTTGCATTATGAGGAACAGGTCATATGGCAGATTGCACATTTGGATATTCTATATTGTGCTTTCCCCTTTTGGAAAGAAATTTTGCAACTTCGGCGCGTTTGACTCGATATTCTCGTCTTCACATACACTTGCTTATCGATACATAAAGAACCATTTAATTCGAAACTCAACAGAAGAGTGACGTTTAACGTTTATTTTATGCCTAATCTTGTAAACAACCCAGTCTAGGTAATTTTTCCGTTGTAAAATGGACCCATTTTAGCCGCCCCACAATAAAATTGTTTGCTTGTTGATATAAAAGGTTCTAATTAGGCTAATAAAAAATGGTACATATTAGGGCTTTCCGAATATTTTTTTTATTATTGAGAGGGTATTTCCATTGTGAAAATAATACTGGCCTGTGTTAGAAAAATCTTGTTGGCCAGTGTAATTAGTAATCATTCATAATCAACTATCGAATGATTTTATTCAAATAAATTCATTCATTTACTTGATTTTAATTTATAGATTACAGGACGAGTCCATATACAGTCATATTCAAGCTGCATAGCTCTCTACTCACGTGTACTAAGTTAAATAACAGTTTTGTTTTGTTACATATAGTTAGTAACCTTATTTGAGGTTTGTTATTATTTTTAGCTTATAAATAAATGGATTATGTATATTATGAATTTTTGTTCAAGGCGTAACTGAAAATGTAGAAACAATGCTACGAAAACAAAGTTAAAAATTATCTCTGTAAAGGTGAGTTCAGGTACATGTTTTTTCCTTTTCTTTAGTTTTATCCGTAATTCTAGTAATAACTTTTTCAGTAATGGCTGGCCGTGTTCACGTTCTTAAGGACTAGTGATTAAAAGTAATATAACAGCTTGATAAAACTGAAGCATTAATTGTGGTTTGTGTGGTTAGATATAGAGTAGCCCTAGGGTAGATCTCGCCACACCTTTATGCATGTATTGTATTATTTCTTACGTAATATCGTACACACTCTCAAAACTTTAGATGTCAACCTTCTTACTCACAGATGTTTCACTCTTACCTCAAACTATTAGTACTGAAATTTCTTCTTTAACTTCAAATGCCTTTAAAAAATGCTTTTTTGTTATCAAAGTGTGTAGTTAAAATAGAAGAGTTCTCTTAGATTCTGTCAGTCAAACAAATTTTATTACAAGAAATTGTAAAAAACTTGGGTTACTCTCTTAGGTTTCGATTGGTGGTCTTGGAGATACGCTACTAATTTTGACTCTAAATTCTCTATAAACTTAGACTTTATTATTTTGCCTAACATACGTTATAATATGCCTAGTGTTTATTTGCCCCGCAAAATTTTAAAAGATTTTTAAATTTAAATTTAGCCGATCCTAAATTTAATAGGAGATATATTTGCACAGGTGCTAACTGGTGAAACTATTTCATTTTCTCGAAATCAGGCTTTTGTTTTGGATGAAATTTAATTTTGAATTCAACAATAATTTTAATTTTGTAACAATGAAACTGAAAACTATGAGGAAGTTATAGAAACTTGATGAAGTTGTACAAACTCCCAAATTTACTCCTGAAGAAATACAAGCTGAATAACTATATCTTAACCCAAAAAACTAAAGAAAATAGATACATGGTTTCTCGGACTTTCAAAAGCAAAAGTTTTCCCCTATTTAGTCACTCTTGAGAAATAACCTACCTCCGATTTTTAAAATTAGAACGACGTATTTTAAAGGATAGTTCTTTATATATTAATTACTTTTATGTATGAGAAAATATTTAGAAGCTGGTCAAATGCTGATGTCAATCCTCATGCGAATTTTATACCTTGTCACAGCGTTTTACGTTCTGAAAGTTTCACTACTAACTTAAAGGTCGTTTTTGATGCAGGAACAAAGGACTCTAATAACCTGTCATTAAATGGCACAGCTCTTATAGGCTCCAAACATCAATTATATGTTTTTTCATTGTTTTTGTGTTTTAGATTGTTTTTACAGCTGATTACCGGAAATATATTGCCCATGAGCATTTTTTACAATTTCTTCATGCCCCAAAAGCTCAATTTATCTTAATGACGTAATTTGCAGCCATAATTCTCTAGATTACACTTTGCGTATGCAAAATCAGTTAACAGATCTCCTAAAACTAGGCTCTTTTGAGCTACGAAACTGGGCTAGTAATTGTTAGTAATTGTTCTCAATTACTCTCTCATTTACCCGAATCTTAAGAACAAATTAACTCCATGTTTCAACTCTGAAAATTAACCTTTGGTCTCAATTTTAGGCTTTCAGTAGCTTCCCTTTCCTGATATATTTCTATACAATGTTGCCATTTCTGAAAAACGAAACGTTTTGTCAGAGAATATTTCACCCTCTCGGTTTTCTCATTTCATTAATATTTTTGAAAAAGTACTTATAAAAACCCTCTGGCATTTAGCCCTTCAGTGGAATGAAGGATCCCCTCAAGAAATTATTGATAAATGGTCTATTTTTGCTTAGATATAAACCTACGAAATATCTATTTACTTCCTCGAGTTGTGTGGTTCAAATATTGTGATATTCACACGTTCTGTGATACTTCTAGATGTAGATAGGTTTGTAGCTTCTATTTAAAGATTCTCGACAAAAACCTTGATATAAGCACTATTTTTATTTGCGCAAAATCTCGTATTATCCCACTAGAAAAATATCGATACCTCGTTTAGAATCGTGTGCCGTGGTACTCTTATCAGATTTTGTTGCTTCTGGGCTTAACATTTTTAAAGAGGAGCTTCCAATTCAACAAGTTTTTGCTTGGTCTGACTCCACTGTGAGTTTGGCTAGTTCAGATCTTCCTCGTATAAATATAGTACTTTCTAATTGTATAAACAAAAACACTCTGCTCTTTTACCCACTTCTCATTGATTTACTTTTATGGTTCTCGATTTTCATAAAACTTATCTACAATCTGGGTTTCAGACCCTCCATTTCCTTTTATTTCATAAATTCTGGATTGTCTCCAAAGAAAGTAATTTGAAAAGCTATTTCTAGTTGCCATCGATGCTTTAGAGTAATCCATACATTTTCTCAATTCCCTGTGGGAAATCTTCCCGAAGTAAGAATGTCTCAAGTTAAGCCTTCTCACTTGGTTGGTATACAATTTTCTGGTCCTTTTATTACAACAATCGGCCGCATAAGGGGTGCAAAAACATTCAAAAGTTCCATTTGTAATTTTGTTCATATGTCCGCAAAATATTTTCAGTTCGAACTAGTATCTGATCTTTCGACTGATGTGTTTCTGGCGGCTCTTAAACGCTTTATGGCTCGACGAGACAAACTATTTCTTATTTATACAGATTGTGGCACTAATTTTGTAGGGGCACACAAAGAACTTCTAAAGGTTAAGAAAAATGCTGCCATATAAGAGAAACTCATTGGCATTTTAATTCTCCTGCACCCGATTTCGAGGGCTTATGTTGAAAAAGACGTGAACTTTTACAGACCCATTTAGCTAGGGTAATTGGTAATCAAGTTTTAACTTACGAAGTGTTTCAAACCGTTTTAATATTTATTGAAGCTCTGTTTAATTCTCGCCTATTTCTCATCTTAGTTCAGGCCACTAACGATTTAAGAGCTCTTAATCGAGGCCATTTTTATAAATTTGGATCCTTCAATGAAAGCGATTTCTAGCATGAAGAGTTAGGGCGTCTTAATCGTAGGTATTTCCGGTCGCGTTGGCATAGAAAATATTTGCCCACTCTTATGTAAAAGGGTTAAGTGGAAAGACGTATCCACACCGGTTCAAACCTTGGTTCTTCTAAAAACGAAATGTCGCCCAGAGGTATTTTTAAAACACTGGTAACTAAAATTTGCCCAGTGCCAATGCTTAGTAATTAGTATTCTACTCTCTGTAAGTTTTTCAGAATAAGATTTATTTGAATTATAAAATGTCCTATTTTAAACGAGGATAATAGAAATATTATTTATTAATTTTGTATAAAAATTGGGCCAAATTTATATTCTCTTAAACTCACTTCGTGAAGTTGATAATTAAGTAGAGGTCATCAAGAAGAGCTCTAAATAAATTGCTAATATATATATATATATATATATATATATATATATATATATATATATATATATATATATATATATAGATACAGTCCACACCATTATTGTTTAAAATTCTCCCTTTATCATACAAATGTATAGTCAAATAATGTGGATATTAGAAAAAAGGCCGATTTAAGTTGCGCCTCCCATCGTAGACATATAATGGTTGTGTCTGTCGAAAAAAAGTCTATATTTAAAATGAAAACTGAATGTTATTCAGCTTTTTTTACCTGGTGTAGATCTTTCAGTTGATGTTGGCTCTTCAGCTTGAAAATTATATTCACTTTCATCATTATCCGAGGTATCAAAGATATCTTCAGGATAGTCGTCTTCCTGAAACAAAGGAAGATATTAAGAAGAACGCATAAAAATAATTAAAAAAAAAATTAAGTTGAAACAGCATTTAAAGAAAACCAAACCATTAAAATATCTTAAAAAGCATTTAAAGAAACCCAAACCATTAAAATATCTTAAAAGCTTGACATTTTATGCTAAGCCTGTTTATTATGTTACGTTTTACTTAATAGGTTCCAGACATACGTGTAAATATATTAATATAAAATATTTCATTTTGGGCATAAGTCACGTTTACAAACAAAAATAAGTTTTATAGAATACTTTTATGGTTGTCGCAGTGCAAACAATATGGGGATTACTGGGGTGACGTGTTTTATATTAATGTGTCCGAGAATGGATCCAGAGGCGGAGAGTAAATTGTAACAAATTAATATGTGGTAGATAAATAAGGTATACTTAATTTGAATACCATTTTTACTTATTTGTTTGTAATTTCAATTCTATTTCTATAGAAGTCAATAGAACTTCAAATTTTTACAAGTAAATTTACATTAACAACTCTTTGTTATTTACCGCAATATTCTATACAGAGATACACCAGCTGGGCCAATTGCTTCATCAAGAAAATATATTAGCACTTTAGTATTCAACATTTATAAATACAAAACCATTACCACTTTCTAATTAAAAATTTGGCATACACCATATGGAGTGCTGAATCTTATCATTTTTCTGGTACAATGTAAAAACTATTTATTACACAGCTTTTTATTTTTATCACTTCGATATATTGCACTGCACTGAATTTTAGTATGCCATTAAAAAATGTTTATGTTAAATTTTGCTCAAATCCCATATAACATACATAAGAGAAACAGGATGACACCAAATTAGTTTCTCCAACATTTAAGTTATAGTACTTCGCCGCTTGAATTACATTCAACAAAGTCAATATTTTTTTAGTGGATCTTACAAATCTAATAATATTTAGTGTGTTCGACTGAAAAAATCGTATCCCTGATTCTTGGAATAGACGTAAACGTTTTGATCCATTACCAGAGCTAGGATCAGGTTCCATATTATATTATCCTATATTTAAATAAAAAAAAACTACACCTAAACTAATTATAAGTTGTTAAGTTAATCTTCTAATTATAGTAGTTACTTGACATATTCGGACGCTCCTGTTTAATTTAACTCAACAGAAGAATCAGTGAGTGGGCTCGAGAATTCCAAAAACTATTTTGGGAACGTGTTAGATACCACAAACAATTTCGATTGAAGTGCAGGCAAACAGGTGTTTTCTGGTAGTCATACCGTTAGTGTATTTTTGATTTATAGCTCATTATAAGTGGTTTCGGCTAATTTGAATTCAGTTCGAGTGATTAACACTCTCAGTTTTAAGACTTCTAAATAAGTGAAAGTGCGATTGTATAGCTAAAGATTTATGGCAAATTACTTATATATTATGAGCTTTGTTTCTGCTAATTTAACTAATATACCAAATGCCAAAAACTCAATTTAAATATTACTACATAATAACTGTATATTGCTTCTGCTGTTATTAAGGTTGATTATGTATTATATGGTCAAGTTGTTTTTTTAGGTTAGATTTCACCATTTCAAACCAAGTAACACTACATGATGAATTCCTTTTTATGTATTTAAATATTTGATATTTTATTATATCATTACGAAATACTTTTCATGCGGAACCATCAGTCAAAATACAAGTTTGTCGTTCGTCATTTATTTCCGTAGAGTATAAACAAGTTTTGTTGAATGTTCAGTGTGAGCTTCCTGGCTCAGTAGTAGGATTCTCGATTTTGGATGCAACACGTGTTCGAATCCAAGTTCTGGCGGATGCTATTTTTTAACAAAACTCATAATTAATAAAAATGCGCTTTGGTTAAGTTCGCCATAAAGAAAGCGCGCCAACACAATTTCAAGCCTATGTTAAAACAAGGTGTTTTTTAACAAAACCTACGTTGTCAGGTGGATTTGTCATGTTAGCGATAGGTTAGCCCAGGTTCGTCGCTAAAATTATCAATAAAGTTATAAACCATAACTAAAGCCGCGAAATCACACCTCAAATAATCGAAATTGAGATTTGAAATAGGTGTGCATTCTAAAGTGGTGTGATTGGCGGGGTCCGCATGAAAAGTAGGGTCTTGTTATCTTTTCCCCTTTTACTGCTTATAATCAGAGTATACCAAATCATTCCCTAAACTTTGATACTGTGATGTTTCAAATTTTGTTCTTTATGTGTAAAGGAAGCTTTTATTATGCATTGAAATTTTTGGAAATAAGTAATGCATCAATACAAGTCTCAGTAAGAACAAATAAATCGTAGGTATAGTGTTCTGAATCTTGTGCGGTAATAATTCAGGTATGACAATACAGGGAAACCGTTTATATAGGGTTCTGTGTTTCAAAAATAAAAAATATGGAATGAGACTGGAGATGCAAATTGTTTCTGAAAATTTCAGGTGTAGTTTTTAAATAGAAATGGAACATCAAAAAAAATAGCCATTTAAAGATACCCCTTTTGGAAATATATTTCAATTTCACTAATACCTAATATGTGGGGGATATTTAAAAAAAAAGGAATAAGCTATTTCATTTTTAGTATTCAAATTTTTATACATACATACAGTTTCTTTAATTTACTTTTCCTCACGCCGCTGAAACAACCATCATAATGGAACTAGTTTATTTATTTGACCATTTTTGTGAAACCCTTTTATATTATTTATTCCTTATTTTATGTATTTATTAATTAAATATTGGGTAAAAACTACCTATAACATCAGTTACATATTTTTGATCTTATTTAGTTTTAAGTCTTATGGGATAACGCTATAGACATAATTGGTTTTATGGACTGACCTCGTTACACATGCGCAATGTTTTACCTTGACGCCAACGCAGTGCGAGAGAGATGGATATAATTAAAGTAGAAATTTTCTGTCTACCTATTGCAGTAAAATGTTTGGGATGTATTTTAGAGTGTTTTACTCAACTGTCATATATTTTTATTGGAGAATTCAAATATTTTAGATGCCTAGCTAACAAATGATAGGCAAAAATTACATTTGATACAAAATATGCAACTTTATGCAAAAATTGTTAAAAAATGAAAATATTGCATAAATATGCTAAATATGCATTTTGCATATAATCCGAGCTTTGGTTATAAGACCTATGAGAAGAAAAATCTTGACCCTGAAGTGTCTGAGGTACATGTAGGTACGTGCTTTACTCACTAGGCTGGACCCTCAGGTATTCAAACTGGACGTTGAAGATTTCCTTTTTGAAGTGTTTGGGACACATGAATGCCTGATTCACTTACTAGGCTGGATAATCTGTGTCGTTGTACGCATAGTATATAAAGAAATAGAGATTTTTTTAAGAGTTGAAATTGTGGTACAGTATACTGGTGTTATTTTTACTTGTCTACTTTTTAATCTGCTATAACTTTCTTACTCTTGAAGTTATTAAAATGACCCAAAAAATAAATTGCATGGCTAGTTACCAAGTTCTTTAGATTTTTTTTTAAATAGTCATTTGTCAGACATGTAAATATAACTTGCATTTTTTAAAATGAGATACCGTGTAAATTTTACTTTCACTAGATACATCTCTTTTTTGTTTGATGTTTTTATCTTAAAAAATAAACCAGGAAATGAAGAAAAACTGCGACCAGAGAGCAATGCTATATCAAACCAAGTATATTCAGAATCCGAAAAATACATTGAAAATAATATTTACTGAGCGTCTGATTTAAAAAAGTTCTATTTGTGTCTTTCAAAACTGACAATTTTTTTACACTTTTTTATATTAAATTATATAAAACTTGATCAATGGACGTGCAATATGTTTTTTAGACCATTGATATCTTGAAAATTAAGAAAAGTATAGCAGAATAAAATGTGTATTAACTTGTACTTGTAATGGTCATGTTGTTACCTATTGTGGCTGGGAAACTGATGTAATTAGAACAGACAACTGTTAAATAAACGAGTTTTACAAACATTTCATTAATTGCTGGAGGTATACATTCATAAAAGTTTTGCGAGAGCAGCCTCAAATGAGTATATACCTCCTTTCTGTCTTGTACATTCTTTCCAGTGCTCCGCTAGTTAATTTTCGCCACTAAAAGATGGGAAGATGCCCAAAGATTTCTCATACTTGCATCAGCCCAAAATGGAAGTTGCGAAAGGAAGGAGTGCCTAGATATCGTATCATATTGTTAATAAATAATTACTTAACCGCAACCACAACTTTTAAAAACCCTGGATTTATTTATTTATATAGGGTATTTCACTTAAAATTCTAAACGATATTTCCTTGAGAATTAACGAGTAGGTCAAAATTGGCTAAAAAAGCTTTAAATTTTAAAAATTAAGAAAATAATTATATTAAAAATAATTATTATTTACTCTAACTTGATTACTATAGTGGTTACTGAGATACGCAGGGTATTTTCCTTAAACTTCAATCGCTGATTTCTCGGGATTTAACGAGGATGTCAAAATGTAGTAAAAATTGCTTAAATACTTAAAACGTAATAGAAAATCGACGGCCTCCTCAGTATTGGCGTAGCGACGCCAAGAAAATACGAGCCAATTGTAAAAACTTTAAATGTATAAATTATACATGTTTGTCTATTTCTAAGTTTTTTTTTGCTATTTGCATCAAATTGATTGCTGGGATGTAGAAGTGTTATGTTTTTTCGTTTTGGGACATAATTTTTTTAAAAGAAAAAATTGGTACTGTAGATTTATACATATTAATCTATGATTTATGATAATAAATCAAGAATAAAAAAAATTGTTATTAAAAAATATTACAAAAGGAGTCATTTTATACTTTTAAAATTTTTGCGATTGTCGCGAGGCTCATACTAATGACGACGTCGAATTTGTTTAAAAATTACTCAATTAAAAACCTCCTTCTCAACAAATTTTGAAATCGTCCTTAATTTGCGAGAAATCGACGTTTGGAATTGCTGATTTGAGATTTTTAAAGTTGGCAATGGTTTCGTTATTCGCGTTTTGGCGCGACGTCTATAGTGATGACCGACTGACCGAGTCCTTTTTTAACCTTAAATAATTGCATTTTACCCTATCAAGAAAACACGGCTTACCAAATTTTGATACCGCGTATAGAGTTTTAAGTTAGACATGTATACTGTGGACACTATAGCAGATAGTGTCCAACCTAGTGCTACACTATATTCACTATATTCATATTCTCATAACAATTTCTAGAAACCCAAAGTGCTTATTTATTTAGTTTTTAGTTTTTCTTGTATCATAAAATAAAACGTGTGGTTTATTACAAAGCTCCTTAAAGAGAAAGAAATCTCTCAACAGAATTTTTGTTGCGTTGTTGTTGTGTTTTGCGAGCGTGAGTGACACTTTTCACACCCATTTCAGTGAAAAAAATGTCGCTTTGAGACATTAGTGCAAAAATTGTTTTACTTTTAGGACTAGTGTGAAAAACACTTTAGTTTTCGCTCTAGTGTGAAATAACACTGAAATCGTGAAAAATGTTACTTTTCAAACGCTCGTAGGAAAAATCTTTTATGACATTCGTGCAAAAACTGTGTTTTTTGTGTTTTATGTTTAAGGCACACATATGAATTGAAAACTATCGTATACTTGACCTAAACACGCATTTTTCACACTAATATCATAAATAGGTGTTTTAAAAATCGTTTCATTGATACCGAAAATATTGGCTTTTGAAATTAACGCTGTTAATAGCTGATAAGAGTTGACCAGCGTATAATTAAAATATCATAATTAGCGCACCAACTATTAAGTAAAATTACACATAATAAAATTGAAATTTCCTAGTACAATAATTGACAGAGCTTCACCAAAGGGACTATGCCTGCAGAGAGTACTGTTGCATTTACTGTGTCTTTGTGAGCATTTAGGGGGTAGGATACATAACGGGCAAAGACTAAAAGCAACAAAATTAATCCCTACAAAGTCATCTTAAATTTAATTCTCTTTAATTATAGACTAAATGCTCCATAGCATAAATGTTTTCTTTGAAAAGGGGTCTAATCCGTAAGTATTAGATATATTATTTGTTATAGTGTTATAACTTTGGCGCCTAACCTGCTGCTAACCGGGTACCATACATATGTAACAGAATATCCATAATAGACTCTACTAAAAACGGTTACATTGTCAAAATTCTTTATTTTATTCTTGTTGTGGGGATTAACTATAGTGGTGGCGCTGTCGCTGTCGCTTTTGGCCTATAATTCAAGGAAGTATATAACAGGTCTGTATGGTAGAGTCCTCTACTAGAAAGGGTTCAGACGCCATGAACGCGATGATTCCGTGAGATCTTTTGCGAATTATTTCTCTATTTGTGCGGCTCATATGGAAAATTTAGATTTGTGCGCAAAAAGGAGGCAATTTCTCAGAAATCGTTTATGCGTCTTATCAGTCTAATGAAGGGGAGAAACCGCGTGCCTTTCGAATAATATAAATTAACATTTATTGATATGTAAATATAAAAAAGTCAAATAACCTGGCTGAGTGCCCTTATGGATCGGAGCAATTGAAACAAGGCAGGGTAAATACATACATAGCAGGTAAACAAATGTGGCTATGGGTAAACAATATTTCTTAGGTAATATTTAAGCCTATGCATATTCATGGTTCGCACACCTTAACCGGCGTGAAAATATGTAATTTTACCTTCCAAATTATCAGCGGTTCGCCGATTTGAGATGGTCACCTCCACCGGGTCGCTAAACATCTATATATTACCACGGGGCATTACCACTTTACTTTTATACGAGAATAAAGTCAATGCTTTTACTTTACCAAATATAACGCGTTATATTGACAGTGTATGTATAATACTACTAACCCATTGCTTAATCCCAAACAAGTAAACATTTTAGAGATTCGTTAAAATGTAATGATAATTTTCTGCAATACTGCGAACTAAATTTTAATTTTAAATTGGTCCTAAATTTAAATGGAGCACGGATTTCATTATTCAAATCAATCAAAAATCATCACAAAATAAAACCTGGGGTACGTCTTATCAATCGTGGAACACTTTTATTTCAAATATTTTCCAAACGTTAACTTAGTATGCTCTAATGCATAGTAATATTCGAAAAACAGAATACCCAAAAAAAATATGGCATTAGCAAACTTATTTTCTAACTTTGTAGTTAGAAAAAGCAATTGGCGACATTCTGAAGTTTTTTTCGAACTGATATACATACGAATATCAGAGTTTTTCATCATGCTTTTTTCTGATATTCTGATATATAAGAGCTATTCTATTTGTTATATTTCCGACATAAATTTGTCGTTTTAGGGGTCAGAGACCAAGATCTTCAATTTACGACCTAATTAGTTTATTTGTCAGTCTGTCTACCAGGAATGAACTGCATTCTTGTCGTGTTCGACCAATGATGTCATTTGCATAAGTGAAAATAATAACGCAAGTGTATTGTGATGTGAGTCGAACTGGCTTTACGAATATATTTACTCTCTTAACTTATTAAACATATAGTAAAAATAATTTTTCACATAAAATAATGATTTGTTTTAAGAAATAAAGAAAGGATACACATGACTATTATTATTTTTATACGGGCTTTAGTGATTTTGAAATGTGAATGTCACAAAAATCTCGGAAATGTTTTTCACGGTTACAATAATCCATTAAATTATTTCAATTTAATGATTTAAATTAAATTAAAAAATCGGCAAATGTATTATTAATAGAGATTTATTTCGAACATTATTTAGTTACACATAATATACAGTCTTTTAAAACATTTTTATTCGACACCCTTTTGTTAGATCATATTGGATTCTTACCAATAATTTACCAATTTCTACCTATGCCAAACTTTTAGGTATAATTTAAAATAAATTCAATAAGCAGTTTTTATATTAATACACATCGCCATTGTGTTACCAGGTCATCCTTATATGAACCCTAATTTTTGACCAAAATTTGAAATCAATTGGATAAGTAGATTTTAATCTATGCCGTGAACTGACAGACAGACAGACAAATCGACAGACGGACCGACGGAATTGATAAAACATATTTTTTTGGCATCTAGGCAAACTGAAACGTAAAGATATGTAAAACCTGAGAGAGTGATCTTTTTACGATCACAAATATTTTATTTAGCCACCATTTTGTTCCGCCATCTTGAATTAGTACCTCGGTTTGACTAGTTCATCTGTATATCACAGTTACTTTAAGCACACAATTTGAAATCAGTCCATTAAGTAGTTTTACCGGCTGAATTTTTAAATATTTTTCTAAACCGCTATTTTGTTCCTCCAGCCATCTTGAATTTCTACCAAAATTTAACCAGTTGATTCTTATATAATATTTAATTTTTGTGCAGAATTAGAGATAAATTAGATAAGTAGTTTTTTAGCAATGCTTTTTTTAACATTTCACTATGCCGCCATTTTGTTTTTCCATATTGGATTTTTACTGAAATGTTACTAGGTCATCCCCATATGATTTTTATCCAAAATTTGAAGTCAATCGCGTAAGTAGTTTTTAAGCTATTCCGTGAACTGACAGACAGACAAACAAACCGACAGACGGACTGACCGAATTGATAAAACATGTTTTTTGGCATCTAGAGACTCTAAAACGTGAAGATATGCAAAAGCTGTTTGTTCCGCCATCTTTAATTATTACCACAGTTGCATTAGTATACCACAATTATTTATAGCTCTGTATACCACAAATATTTATAGCAAACAACTTTAAATCAGGCCCTTAAGTAGTTTTTCAATCATAGTTTTTAAATTTTTTACTAGGCTGCCATTTTTTTCCGCCATCTTAGATTCGTACTAAAATGTTATCAATTATACATAATATTTGATTTTTGCGTAAAATTTAAGATAAATTTGATAAGCAGTTTTTTAGTAATATTTTTTTTTAAATTTAGTAGGCCGCTGACGTCATATGTCTCGGATAAGTAGTTTTTAGCTATGCCGCGAACAGACAGACCGACGAAATTGAGAAACCATGTTTTTCGCCATGTAAGGACCCTCTCGGAGGGTGTTTTTTTTACGATTACACCACTCCCCGTTTACGAAGGAAGTAAAAATCGGTAAATTCGCTTTACCCGGAACTTTCCTTGAATCGGATTTCATACATTTATGTACATATAGTAAAATAGTTATTTGGAAATAACTGTATACACATTAAATAATTATTGATGTGTAATTTTTTTGACAAAAATAAAATGTCATTACCTACGAGGAAGGTTCTGTTAAGAGGGCTCTACCTATTTTTGTACCCAAGTATCCAGAACTTGCTTTAAAACAAAACTCTCGTATTATTACAATGTTATCAATATCTATAAAGTTATTGCCAAATACATATATGTATATATAAACTGTATTATCCATGTGGGTAAATGCGAATTTACGGAATTTTTAAGATTTATTTTTGTTCATATTCATTTTGTATATATTTTTCTAACACTTTTGCTACATTGTGATATTTTATTTGTAAAGCCGGAAATCACAGTTCTCTTGAATAATTACAT